>ONZH01009181.1:0-30473 GCA_900303285.1 Rhinella marina | reverse complement strand
AAGCCGCTCTGGGCATTTGAATTTCAGATTGGACCATTTCCGCTGGATCTGGTCCGGGGTCCGCAGGGTGTGGAAACGATGGCGCAAGCCTTGGATCACCTGCTGGATCACCTCCTTCTTATGCTGGTTTGGATGGCGGTGTGTGCCATCGTAATCCTCTCTGTCCATCAGCTGGATCAGGTATTTCAGCTCTTCAGAGCTAAATGATGAGATCGCCTGGATGCCATTTTCGAATATTCGCTCTGCCTCTGAGGAGTGCACACCGCGGCCTCTCGTTGTGCGTGCCTACGTATTACGTAATCGCGTAGACAATAGTACGCTGAGGATTCGTAAGCTATTTGTACGCTCGTGCGTATGTCTTCTAAGAAGTTGTGTAAATTTTTTAAATGAACGTTCGTTATTAGTGCGCGAATGTTCGCTACTAGCACATAATGTATATTTTGTACGCAAATACAATAAATCTATTCGTCGAATATACGAATCATAGGAAAAGTTCGGCGAATGTTCGGCGAATAATTTTTTTAATGATTCGCTCATCTCTACTCTCCACATACAATATATAAACCCTGAGGCCAGGGCAAGATGATGCACTGGGGTTGACAGGTGAGTGAGACAATAAGCCATAGTAACTTACTAATATAAGACTCTGTACCCATCAGTGAACAGTCTGCAGCACAGCTCACCCAATCCTGGATGCATACTATGCACTCTTCATACACAGGTTTATTCTTTATTATTTCTAGTGGTGTTCTTACTGTTCCTACAGAGAGCAATCCCCTCCTATGCTGGCTGTGAAGCTCCTTTCTGCCAAAAATAGCATAGCAAATATATATAACATTAGATGATGAAAACTGAGCGTGGCCCCATTCTTAGTTTTACTATGGAGCCCCATGTTTACCCATTCTGTTTGCATTATCCATTCTCTGTATAATCACTTTTAGAGTATTCCTGGTCTGTGACATCATGGTACATTTTCCCCCTATACAGTGACCTTTCTTGTGTGCATTAACCATGTACAGTGATATCACTGTGTTTATTATCCCTGTAGTGTGACATCACTATGTTTATTGTCCCTGTATTGTGACATCACTGTGTTTATTATTCCTATACTGTGACATCACTGTGTTTATTATCCCTGTACTGTGACATCACTGTGTTTTATATACCTGTACTGTGAAGTCACTGTGTTTATCATTCCTGTACTGTGACATCATTGCTTATTATTCCTGTACTGTGATATCACTGTGTTTATTATGTCTGTACTGTGACATGACTGTTTATTATCCCTGTATTGTGTGTTTATATTCTGTACTGTGACATTGACATTTATTATTCCTCCTGTACTGTGACATCATTGTTTCATGTATTGACATTTTGTATTCCTTACTTTAACATCATTGTGTTTATTATTTCTGTACTGTGACATCACTATGTGTACCACTCCTGTGCTGTGACATCACTGTTTATTATTCCTGTACTGTGACATCATTGTGTTTATTATTTCTGTACTGTAACATCATTGTGTTTATTATTTCTGTACTGTGACATCACTATGTGTACCATTCCTGTGCTGTGACATCACTGTGTTTATTATTCCTGTACTGTGACATCATTGTGTTTATTATTTCTGTACTGTGACATCATTGTGTTTATTATTTCTGTACTGTGACATCACTGTGTGTACTACTCCTGTGACATCAAAGCGCTTATTCCTTACTGTGACATTACTGTATGCATCATCTATGTATTATGGAATCCAAATAATCAAAGTTTTTCATATGGTCACACTATTACAGGTAAAACAAAGTGTACAGGGGCAGAAATAGTCCCTGTTGCAACCCTAAGTGTCTTTTCCTCTGCCCGCTATATTCCTCCATATAGCATCAAACCCATTCCTGTACTGATATAATAATTAGCATTAGCATATCCCCTATGAGGCCGAACAAAGGCCAACCATGACACAGATAAGAAGTTGGTAAATTCCGCTGTGCTATTTCTGTAGTATTAGTCAGCTGTCTATCTGTAGCTATTAACCTGTACCCTCTGAAGTTGCCCGCACAATCCTGAGAGACGGTTGATGCTGGGATTGTATTGTACAGAGACAGGGGCAGAAACTTAGCATTTTTCTTGAGATCAATGAAGTAATTTCATCTTCATGCACTGTTTGCTGGTTTATTGTAGTTGTGCACATAATTTGTGAAAGCCCCCTGCTAGGACAAAGTCTTAATGTGCTAACAAGCCTCTTTTATGCAGCAATGTGGGCTGATCGCAGCATGGCAGTGAAGCTGGCTCTTTTTTCCTCGTACATATTCTGTGTCCAAGTTCACCGCCTGCATTGTTTGCTGAGGATGTGTGGTACATATGCAGCAATTTGCTCCAGTGTCGCCATACACTGCAAACTGCAAAGTAGAGGGCTAACAATCAGGAGCGTTGCTAGACTAAAACATTTGGGGCCTGGGCCCCTGATGTTTTCTCCCAGGCCCAGAATGTCCTGCCTATTAGACAAATACAATTGTATTGCCATCCTCAGGACTGCAGTACAATTGAATCTAACAGACTGCAAGATAGGTAGGACCTGTGATGACATCACAGGTCATGTGATCAGTGCCGTCCAATTGTGCACTGGTCACATGACTGACATCATCGCAGGTCTTTTTCAACCCCTGTCTTCTAAACTGAAGAGGAGAATTGTGGGGAAGAAGCTGCAGTGAGCCCTGCTACATCAGAAGAGGTAAGTGAAGGGAGAAGCAAAGGGATGCTGGGAGTTGTGGTTATTTAACTGGGACTGTATGTTAGGGCAGAAGGGAGGGATGTTATCATGGGACTGTGTGTTGGAGGTGACTTGGGCAGGGTTCTGTTAGGGTACTTTCACACCTGTGGCATGGGACTCCAGCAGGCTGTTCCGACGGGTGAACAGCCCACCAGATCCGTGCTGCCGCAGGTGCACGTGTGGGACCGGAACTACGCTCCAGCCCCATTTACTGTAATGGGGGTGGGCCACGGATCTGGCCACAGCACGGCAAACCCTGCCAAGAGGTGGCCAGAACAAAAGTACAGCATGTAACAGTGAATGGGGCCGGAGCGTAGTTCTGGCCCCACACGTGCACCTGCGGCAACATGGATTCGGGGGGTTGTTCACCCTCTGGAACAGCCTGCCGGAGTCCCCTGCTGCAGGTGTGAAACTAGCATTAGGCTACTTTCAAACTTGCGTTGTAAGGATCCGTTTGTGAGATCCGTCGCAGGCTCTCATAAACGGTCCAAAACTGATCAGTTTTGTCCTAATGCATTCTGAATGGAAAAGGATCTGTTCAGAATGCATCAGTTTTGCTTCAATTCAGTCAGCATTTCGTTTTGGAGGCGGACACTAAAACGCTACTTGCTGCGTTTTGGTGTCCGCATGAAGAAACTGATCCAAACTGGCTATGTAAAAGATAATACAGCCGGATCCGTTCAGAACGGATGCAGACGGATCCAGCAAAAATGCTGGTGTGAAAGTAGCCTTATTTACATTGGACTGTGGCGTGGTGTGATGTTATTTACATGGGACTGCATATTGGAGGTGGCTGAGGGCAGGATTATGTTATTTACATGGGACTGTGGGGTGGAGTGATGTTATTTACATGGGACTGCATGTTGGAGGTGGCTGTGGGAAGGAAGTGATGTTATTTACATGGCACTGTATGTTGAAGGCGGCTGTCGGAGGGAGTGATATTTACGTAGGACTGTATATTGATGACGGCTATGGGTGGGAATGATGTTATTTACATGGGACTGTATTTGGAGGGGGCTGTAGATAGAGAGGGATGTTATTTACATGGGACTGTATAATGGAGGGGGCTGGAGAAATGGTGTGATTTACAAAGGAGGGAAATAGCTTTATTTACATGGGACTGTATGGTGGAGGGGCTGAGGAATTATAATTTCTGAGGACACTAAAGCGAGGAATATAACTACAGTGGGCACTTCAGGGCGAGCATTATAACAGTAGGAGGAGTGATATAAATACTGGGGGCACTGTAGAGGTATTATAAATCCAGGGGACATTAGGTGTTCTTATTACTACTGGGGGCTCTATAGGAGGGACTTATAGATCCGCCTTATTTCCACTAAGAGCACTATGGGGGGCCCTATTACTACTGAGGGGTCTGTAGAGAGCTTTATTACCACTGGGGGAACAATAGGGAGCATTATTACTACTGGGGGCTCTGTGAGGGCATTATTAATACTGGAGGACTCTTCTACTAATGGGGACAATCTTGGGGAGCATTATCAGTGCTGGGGTCACTGTAGGGTGCAGTGTTACTAATGAGGGAATTACTATTGGTAGGACTATTACTATGGGGGGCACTATTATTTCTCCAGGATAGTATTTGGAGGTTTTGGGGGGCACAGTGAGCATCAGGATAAGACTGTGGGAACTCCAGGTTGGGGGTATGATGATAGAAATGTGAGGAAGCTAAGATGTCTGTGTGTCACACTCTGCAGAGACGAGACGGCTGAGAGAAGTTGACCGAATGGAGAAGATGATGACAGAGAAGATCTACATCAGAGGAGACGTCACCTGGGAGGCACTGGATGTGAGGTATGTGCTGCTGTTGGGACGAGGGTTGACATAGAGAATTGGGCCATATTCATTGGGGCTTGGGCCCCGGATCTTTTGAGACCCTAGCAACGCCCCCTGCTAACAATGCACTTTTGTTGTAATATGATAGTTTGCATTATGATAGTTTTGTATTTATTTGCACAAGATATTAAACGGGTTATCTCACTTCAGCAAATAGCATTTATTATGTAGAGGAAGTTAATCCAAGCCACTTACTAATGGACCGCACATAGACTAGTGCAAGCACGACCACCTCTGCTGGATTGCAGAGTGGTCATAGTCATGGAAACAAACAGTGTATAATGTGATTGCAAAATGAATCAAGCCAGCAAAAGAGGCAATATGGATGACAACAATGCATTAGTAAGTGGCTTGTATTAACTTCCTCTACATAATAAATGCTATTTGCTGAAGTGAGACAACCTCTTTAATGGACCATTTTCACGACCACCACTAGATAGGGCTGGTGTTACCCTCTATATAAATAGAGAAGTTAGAACATTCTAGTCAGTCTAAACTAGGTAGTCTCAGAGAACTAGTCAGTCAAGATACAAAAAATGTAGAGTTGACAACTTCCTGGACCCAGTACCACCCAGGACAGGGCCAAAATAACTAAAAAAGTAGACCAGATGTAAGAGAGAGAGCATGGTATAGGGAAAGCCCTGTAGAGATAACTTGTCTGACAAGGACTTATTGATTCTATAGCATCCATCCTAAAGACTTGCCTCCACTGTACTAAAGTACAGTTTGGCCCACTGTGAGAATCTCCAAATCCCAAGGTGGATGTCACTCAGCTAGTAAAGTGCAGAGTAAGGAAGACTACATTAAAGAGACACCTGTTGGCCTACAAGTATTAAATACCTGTGCAGGCTTGAAACCTATAACATCCATGAAAAGTACATTTTGTGTACCTATCGCCAGTCTATCACATACTAAGAACTGTCCTGATCTGTTTGCATTTGAATTCTTCAGTAAAGAACTATTCTGCTGCACTACTGCCTCATCATTGCTTCCTGCACTACTATTACACTGAAAAGTGTTGGCCTCATGACATCCAGGTCCCCAACTTGCACCTAAAAACCTGCAATACCAGGGGAACCTCAACCATCATCAGGCAATAGAACCCCAGAACCAGAGAGTGCACCAAAGAGAATAAAGGTGCGTCCTTTCCATCACTGCATGCCGGCTCATTGAGCATCAGAACCATGAATACTGCAACCACTACCCCCATCTGGCCAGTCACTCTCTGCGGCCTGTCGTTGCACATAGAGACGTCTACTAATCACTTAAGTGGGCAGCCATTTACTTAATTGAAACAACTGGCATGAGAATTGGAATTCAAAGGGAATTTTGGGCATCACTGGGGTATGAAGCCATACAAGACTGCCATACCCTACAACATTCATATAACTATTAGCATGTCCCCCCCCATCCCCTATAAACATAGACAGTCATTTTCCCTCAACCTACAGCTTATTTAATTCCTCACTTGTGCTAGGGGACAAATGGCTCTCTATGGCTCCTTACTTCTTGCTTGTTGCGATTTTATATCTTTTTTTAGTTTCTTTCCTTTTCATAGTTGCTGCAAGTAAAGGGTTTACCAGGAATCAAATAATCCCCTCGAAATCCAAAAACCTGCATAACAATAAAAGAAACAGGGAAAAAAAGAAAAAAAGAAAAAAAAAGGCTACAATATACTTCGCTTTACCGTTCTTCCATAGTCTTACTGACTGAATTCTAACAGTTAGTTGTTTTTTTAAACTTTTTTTGCACATTTCTGAAACTCCTTTAGGCTTAAATGGGTGCCTTTTTGACTGTTGACATATAGACAATCCCTATATGAGTATAAACTCAACAACTGCACCAGTAGCTTCTCACTCTGCCTCGCTCTCTTAGTCATCCAATGCTGACTCCCTGGAACACAGAGGATCAGCGTAGAAGAAATGATACCCCCTCATTTGCTCTCACACTGTTGCATGTCTTTTAAACAGAAGTTTTGCCTTCTGCAGTCTACCGGCAGCGATGGGGTTAATAAAGAAGCGTTGTCAGCAGGTAATAGGGGGTCAAACCGATCGCTTGATACAACACATTCTATACATGGCGTGCGCCGTGGGGGCTCCTGGCTGCAGGATGAATATACACCACATGTGGGCTTCAGTTCACAGTCAGTAATTGTTTTCCTGTCCCCGAGAATACTCGGAATATAGATTAGGTGTCACGCTATACATAGTTCAAACAGATGAAGCCAACTCTGCTGAATTTACAGACTCCAAAATATTTCAGCCTCTTCTCTCAGCAGAAAACTGATATATGGAGACTATTTATAGGCGGATGCCAGCCGGGCCACCGGCGGGGTGTGGCACGATCCAGCGGGTTAATGCAGCCTTCCTGTGGGGTGCTTTATGTTTGATATGACAATGAACATGATTTACATAAGAATACAGGAATGAGAGATCTATCTGCCACATGACGGCTGCTTTGTAAACGTGTTCACTGGGAAATAAAATTATAGTCAGGACCAGATTTTCCAGTAAGCACAGCAGAACTGTGCCTGCAGGCTGTCCTGAGGACCATACTAGTGACACTGTAAGCGGCAATATTATATGAGCCACACTGTGTACAAGGCTGTGTGACCTTTCCAAAGGTTGGAACTAATATTTGGGTGCTACATGATTACATTACTTACAAAACTGTAATATACAGTTATGGTGACCATACATCCTCTTTTCCCTGAACATGTCCTCTTTCTGGGGCCTTAAAAAAATTGTCCGGTTACCAATAATGTCTAGGATTCTCAAGGTGTTGGAGGTGGGAACTATAATTTGCTACAGTGCAAGAGCTGAAAGACATGTGATGATGTCACCGTCATGTGATCAATGCAGGCAGTGGCGGAGTTCAGCAGTGAAGAGGAGAAATGGCAAGGACCTGTGATGATGTCACCGTCATGTGATCAATAAAGGCAGTGGCGGAGTTCGGCAGTGAAGAGGAGAAGTTGTAAGGACCTGTGATGATATCACCGTCATGTGATCAATGCAGGCGGGATGGAGCTCAGTAGTGGAGAAATGGTGAACCTAAGAAACCTTGGAAGTTGTAGTCCTCTCCTCTTATATTCCCTCTCTGAATTGACAACTGATATCCCATAATAACAGCCTGGGCAACCTGGGTGTTATAGTCCCTTCCACTTATACCTCATTCCTGTAATGTCCTCTGACATCACCTAATAGCGTTCGGGACATGCTGGGAGTTGTAGTTGTCACCTTTTATACCTAATCCTTATAATGTCCTCTGGTATACAGATTATGGTTTCCATTCTGTGTGTTGTATAATCACCGGGTATGGTGTCCTCCTTTTGGGCGTTATGAAAGTGGTCACTCTAATATAGTGTATTATGTGGGTACTATATGGTGGTAATAAGTGAGCACTGTGTGGTGGCATTATTTCAGCCAATAGTCTTGCTACTATGGCTTTAATAAACTCTAACAGGACATACGGAAAATGATGGCTTGTATTGCACTACCCATACTGTTTTTTTTTGCATTGTTATATGTGAATAGTTTATCTGCAGCAATAAGCCAAGTTCATTCATCTGTAAATCAGCCAATAAACAGTAAAATCTGCCACAACAAAGCAGTCTAATTATGGAGTTAAATATTTGCATGAGTCATTACTTACAAAGCAGTTATTCTTTTTAGATCATTGTAGGAGACCATTCTTAAAGGGGTTCTCTGGTTTTTAGATGACCTATCCTTCAGATAGGTCATCGATACCAGATCGGTGGGGGTCCAACACTTGGCATCAGTTATTTTGGGCAGTGCAGCACTGTAAACTATAGAGGCAGACAACTCTGTACACTGTGAAGTGGCCATGCTGAGGCAATGCAGCTTGAAAGCTTCAGTATGCTGGTGCAAAAATCTACACAGTGTACAGAGCCTTCTGCTTCCACTCCATACACTGTTAGTTCATGGTAGTGCAGCAGCCTGAAACAGCTGATTAGTGAGGTTGACTGGTGTTGGACCCCAACCAAACAGTGATTTGTAATCTATCCCCTTCTGATCCTCAGCTGTGTCATGTGACCAACACTCTCACCTCCATCTGACACAGGACAGGAAGTCAGTTACTTCTCTATTCCTTCCTATGAGACTTACATTGAGGCTCCCATAGGAATACATAGAGAAACTGGCTTCTTGTCCACACATAAGATGCTGTGTTATTTGAAGAGTCAGATTGTTGGTCACATGACACAGCTGAGGATCAGAAGGGAGGTTATAACTCACAGATATAGTCACTGGTAAGAAAATTACCTTCCCTACAATTTACATCATGTATGTGTACCTTTCTAACAGGTCAGAGAATACATTTTTTGTGGGAGTGTTTCTTTAATGTCTACAGCCCAGAGGACCCCTCTAAAAATGAACATGAGCACTTTTCCACTACAGTTCACTTATTGGATCAATTTGTCTACTTAGGACTTTATAGACCAATAACCAGCAGATACCTTACCTCCACAGGCCGATATCACCATAGGCAAATATAACCATAGAACCATAGAGCACCACAGGATGATATCACCATGAGCAAATATGAGCATATGGCACCATAGTTTGATATCACCATGAGCAAATATGAGCATAGGGCACCACAGGCCGATAACACCATAGGCAAATATAAGCATAGGGCACACCATAGGCCGATAACACCATGGGCAAATATGACCATAGGGCACCATAGTCGGATACCACCATGAGCAAATATGACCATAGGGCACCATAGGCCGATACCACCATAGACAAATAGGACCATAGTCCTATATCACCATAGACAAATAGCACCATAGTCTGATATCACCATGACCAATCAGGGGCGTTGCTAGGGTCTCAAAAGATCCGGGGCCCAAGCCCCAATGCATATGGCCAAATTCTCTAAGTCGACCACCTGCCCCCCCTTCCGCAGCAGCACATACCAGTCACATCCAGGGCCTCCAGGTAATGTCTCCTCTGATGTAGATCTTCTCTGTTATCATCTTCTCCATTTGGTCTGGACAACTTCTCTCAGCCACCTCGTCTCAAGTGTGACACACAAACATTTTAGATTTCTCACATTTCATCATCCCCCAACCTGGAGTCCCCACAGTGTTATCCTGCTGCTCGCTGTACCCCCCAATACCCCAAAGTACTATCCTGAAGAAAGATCAATGCCCCCCATAGTAATAGTGCTCCTCAAAGTCCCACCAATAGTAATTCCCTTCTAGAATGCCCTCATTAGTATTAGTGCCCCCTACTGTTCTCCCAACAGTCATAATGCTCCCCAAGAGTGTCCCCATTAGTAGAAGAGCCTTTCAGTATTAATAATGCCCTTACAGAGCACCCGTAAGAAATAAAGCCCCCTATTATTCCCCCAGTGGTAATAAAGCTCTCCACAGACCCCTCAGTAGTAATAAGGCCCCCCATAGTGCTCTTAGTAGAAATAAGGCGGATTTATAAGGCCGTCCTATAGAGCCCCCAGTAGTAATAAGAACATCTATAATGTCCCCTGGATTTATAACACCCCTACAGTGCCCCCAGTATTTATATCGCCCCCTCCTGTTATAATGTTCGCCCTGAAGTGCCCCCAGTTTTTATACCGCCCCCTACTGTTATAATTCCGCCTGTAGCTATATTTCTCCCTTTAGTGCCCTCAGCAATGATGATTTCTCAGCCCCTACACCATACAGTCCCATGTAAATAAAATTATTTTCCCTCCTTCCGCCGTAGAGTCCCATGTAAATAACATCACTCCCCTCCCTTCAGCCTCTCCAAAATACAGTCCTATGTAAATAACATCACTCCCCTCCATTCAGTCCTTCCAATATACAGTCCCATATAAATAACATCACTCCCTCCGCAGCCGCCTTCAACATACTGTCACGCTATGGTGTGGGGGGATATTCCACAACAAGCGCAGGAGGAAGAGGGGGGAAAGGAAATGGGATTAGGCCTGGAACTAGTGAAGGCAGATGGTCACCTCCTATTGAAACCCTGACTCCAGTCCTGGCTTACTAACAGTATAAACAGGCCTAGAAGGTAGGCAAGTTCATACGCTGGAAACCTGGGACCCTAACTGTCCCTGAAGGACCCTGAAGCCAGTGACTGGAATGAGACAAACTATTCCTCCACCAACCTGGACGAACAGTAGTCTCCCCTCAGGCCCAAACACTAAAACACAGGGAAGATGTACACAAATAAACGAAAGGAAAAGAAGAAACTTAACTTTCCTGAAGATAATGGCAGCAATGGAATCTCCACAGAAAAACACACACCAAACGACCACAGAAAATATAAACTGCACAGCATGGTGAGAGAACCAACACTAAATAGACAAACATAATTGATAAAACACCAACACATGAAGGGGAAGGGTGTGGTGAATGCCAGCAACAAAACAACCAAAGGAGAACCTGTCAGTTTAACCCACGGGTTGCCAATCTGACAGACCTCCTGATACCTGTCGCAGGAATGTCCGTGACACATACAGTCCCATGTAAATAACATCACTTCCCTACCTTCAGCCCTTCCAATATACAGTCCCATAAAAATAACATCACCCCCTCCTACAGCCCCCTCCAACATTCAGTCCCATGTAAATAACATCACTCTCTCTCTCAGCCCCCTCCAAAATTCAGTCCCATGTAAATAACATCCCTCTGTTAAAGGGGTATTCCCATCTCACAAATGTAGTTTGTATAATTAGATATAGCCATACCAATATTATTACTGATAGAATGTATTTATATAAAATGTACCATTTAGAAGATTTGCCTATTTGTATATCCATTGTCCCACACACATCAGTCAGGCCATTGCCCCTAGTTACATCCACCGCAGCCATGTAATAGTGGTTGCCGGCTTATTCTTGTTCAAACCCGCTCTGAGGTAACTGCTGTGTTGTGCTGTACACATTGTGGAGACACACCTTAGGGTTGTAGCATTTTTGTCTGCGCTTCCAAAACGCAGAGAAACGGATCCTGTTCCAAGATCAATTGATCTCTATGGAGCAGGATCCGTTCATAAAGTCTGTGTTTTGGACGGATCCTGACCATTGCGTTGTTCACTGGTAGCGTCCAAAACGCAGATGTGAAAATACCCTAAGATGTGTCTCCGTATGCTCATGCAATGTGCATTCACAATACAGGAGTTACCTCAGAGCGGGTTTGAACAAAAATAAGCCGGCCACCACTATTTCATGGCTGCGGTGGCCGTAACTAGGGGCAACGGCCTGACTGATGTGTGTGGGACAATGCCTATACAAATAGGAAAATCTTCTAAACCAGGCATCTCAAACTCGTGGCCCTCCAGCTGTTGCAAAACTACAACTTCCAGCATGCCCCAATAGCTGTAGACTCTCCTGGCATGATGGAAGTTGTAGTTTTACAACAGCTGGAGGGCCACGAGTTTGAGATCTCTGTTCTAAACGGTATGTTTTATATAAATAGATTCTATTAGTAATAATACTGGTATGGCTATATCTAATTATACAAACTACATTTGTGAGATGGGAATACCCCTTTAAACCCTAACATACAGTCCCAGTTAAATAACTACAACTCCCAGCATAACTCTGCCTCTCCCTTCACTTACCTCTCCTTATAGCAGACCTCAGCAGAGCTTCTTCCACTAGAGTTTTCTTTAAAGGGGAGCCTCTCCTGCACTGGTCACATGATGACATGTGACCAGTGACATCATCGTAGGTCCTTCTCAGCAACTGCACCAATCACATGACCTGTGATTTCACCACAGGTCCTTCACCTCTTGCAGTGCTTTAGATTTGATTGAATTGCCGTTCTGAGGACAGCACTACAATTGTGTCTAGCTGGCAGGCAGGACATTTGGGGCCTGGGAGGAAACATCAGGGGCCCAGGCCCCGAATGTTTTAGCCTAGCAACGCCCCTGAATATGATCATAGGGCACCATAGGCCGATATCACCATATATAAATAGGACCATAGTCCTGTATCACCATAGACAAATAGCACCATAGTTTGATATCACCATGAGCAAATATGACCATAGGGCACCATAGACCGATATCATCATAGTCCTATATGACTATAGACAAATAGCACCATAGGCCATACCTCCCAACCGTGCCGGATCCAGCGGGACAGTCCCGGATTTCAGTGGCTGTCACGCTGTCCTGGGCGGTAGAGGTATGTCCCGCTTTCAGCTGTCTCTGCTTCCATAGGAGGCAGAGACAGCTGATGGTGAAGCAGAGAGCCATCAGCTCCCCACACCATTTCCCTCAGCCTCCTTCCCCCACTTTCTACTAACCTCATGGAGGTGGGGACTGTGAACACGAATTTCTAATAGTGATGTTATGTACATGGACTGTATGTTGGAGGGGCTGAAGGAAGGAGAGCGATGATATTTCGCCTATAGGTAGTGATGGGCGAACTTCTGTTTTCAAGTTTGGCGTACAAGGTTCGGGTTGTCTAAAAATTTCATTACAGATTCAGTTACGACGGACTATAATGTATGGTCCTTGGTAGCGGATGGAATGGAATTCTTAGATAACCAGAATCTTGTACACCGAACTTGAAAACAGAATTTCTCTCATCACTACCTATATGCACATGGACGCGAAAAATGGCGATGTGAGGGCGGTTTAAGTAACAGTCGTCAGATGGCCATTTTTATAACCAACTAGCTGAAGGAACCGACTTCTCCCGGGTATATTTAATTTATTTCTTTTACTGTTTGTGTGTGTGTGTCGTTAAAAGATATCGAGAGTGCCCTCTACAGTGCCTGCCCCTTTAACAGTGACCTCTACAGCGGCCCGCCCCTTTAACAGTGACCTCTACAGCTGCCCGCCCCTTAAACAGTGACCTCTACAGCAGCCCGCCCCTTCAACAGTGACCTCTACAGCAGCCTGCCCCTTTAACAGTGACCTCTACAGCTGCCCACCCCTTTAACAGTGACCTCTACAGAAGCCCGCCCCTTTAACTGTGACCTCCACAGCAGCTAAAGTGGCCACTATCTTCACCCCAGAAAGCCAGACCTCACCGGCCATTCCCCGAAACGTGAAACAGCGCCCCCCCAGAGGAGAAGCTGTCTGAGTTTGAGCTACTGAAAGGGTGGACATCCCTGTTTCTGTCCAGGCACTGCGTTGGACGGAGAACAGGTAGCCAGAAAACTGGACTGTCCAGGCTAAAGCCGGACATCTGGCCACCCTAACATCAGCCTGCCCCTAGGGTGGCCAGAAGTCTTGTTTTAGGCTGGACGGTCTGGCTTTCAGACTCCCTGTCCTCTGTCATGCGCAGGGCCTGGATGGACACAGGAGCAGCACTCTCAGCAGCAGCACTGTGCAGTCTGAGCAATGAGCTGCAGGGAGAAAGTCACCCTTCCCCCACACCTGCAGCTGACAGAAGGTGATTTTTACCAATATTTTTAATCCTGGTCAAATGCAGCATGGAAGGGGTGTGGCCTGACTGAGTCAGGGGCGTGACTTAGTGGGATCTGGGTGTGGTGCTTTTAAGTCCTTCTTTTGACGGTGGCCGGAATTACAGGTCGATGCCTGATTTAGGAGGAAGGTGGGTAGCAGTGGAAGAAAACATCTTTTATTACTACTGAACAGTAAATATGTAAAATTTACATTATATGAGGTAATGATTGATGATAAGTTAGTCTAAAACATAAGTTATAGTTATGGTAACTGGGAATACCCATTTACCATTGTCATCCACAGGGCTCTGCCTCTTTAATGCAGACCTAAAGCAGTGAACTGGCTAGGTTGTCATAGAAACCTGATGTGTGCCTATGAGCTTCTATTGGCTGATAAGGGTCATGTGACCAGGCTACTATTGGCTAATGCATTTTTTGGGAATATCTCAGGAACGGTACGTCCTGGAGAGTTGAAAACTGTTCTAAAACCTTCCCGGACACCTGATGTACATGTGTGCCAAATTTTGTGATTGTAGCTGCAGCGGTGCGGATTCCTTTAGCGGACATACACACACACACACACACACACACACACACACTTTATATATTAGATTAAAGTCTGAGGCTGGTCACATGACTGTTTCTTTAACGGCCAAAGAATAGTGGCTGTTAGAAAGTAGGACATGTCGTGGGATTAGGTGTTTTGTTATTTATGGGCGGAGTTAGAGGCGTGGCCTAGGACAAAAAAATTTGCCGCAGCTCGCTACATAGTGTCCCTCTTTCCTCTTTTCAAAAGTTGGGAGGTATGCCGTAGGCTGCTAGCACCATAGTCCTATATCACCATAGACAAATAGCACCATAGGCCGATATCACCATAAACAAATAGCACCATATGCAACTAGGACTATAGGATACAATGGGCTGTTATCACGGTTGGACTCCATAGGCAGATACCGCTGCAGAGGTTGTGACAAAAATTTCTATTAGCTATAACATGAAGCTGAAAGATAGAAATACGGCACCAAAGACAAGGCCATGCAGCAATGTACAGAGGGTAGGAGACCAGCAAACATGTTTATGAGCAGCAAGGTTATTACAATAAAGATTTATGCATGAATCCCAAAACAAGGGAAACAGCGAGGGGAAAAAAGCCAGCGGGAGATTGGATACGACAGTTGGCAGCTACGGCTTTCTTATTACAGTCTGGGAGGCAGAGGGTGTATGATATATTGCTGAGCGCTTTGCTGTTAATGAAAGAGAATTGCAGGCTGTTATCGGGGTAAAACGTATAGTCACTGGATCGCTATAGGAACATTCCCGACCCTGCTCTCTGCTAAGTAACTTACAGCGTATAATCCTGTCCTCCTGGCTGTGAGTTATGTCATATCTCTTGTCTGACGAGCCAGAGGGGCACACTTACACATTTTATCACCGGATTCTGTCTCGGGGAAACCAACTGATGCATGGAAATAAATAAATAAGAAAGGCCCGAGATACAATAATGCTGTAATAAGTACAAGAACTGAATGTCACATTTGCATAAACCTTTTCCATGATCCAAGAATAGAGCTCAATAAAACACTGCACTCTCTCTTTGAGTGACGCAGTGCCCGGGACGTGGCAAATGACAGATTTACCAACTGTCCACACTATAACTGCAGCCTGCTGTCTTTATGGCTCCCGACAGAATCATTCCGGGCTTTCTTGTGTTTTCTGGCGTGTTTTCAGTCTCCGTATATTTCACAGGTTTGTCTTATCTTTATGATTTCAGAAGAATGGTCATCACCCCCGGTGCCCCCCATCTGCCAAGCATCAGAGAATATTTCAGAGGACTCCATTTGACTGCCGTCTCTATTTTTTCTGCAATAGTTTTGTTCTTCGTAGCTGGCAGGTGTACAACTCCCATATATTCAGCCAGACAGCCATGGGCCATTAGCCTTTTAAAAAATTTAGCTTGAGTATTTTTTAGGACAAGTGTTAAAGTGTCAGAAGCCCTCAGGGATTGGAGGTGATCTGATTAGACTTTATAGGGTCAACATAGAAGCTACAAGATGAAGTAGGGAGCGGGAGGAGGGGGTAGGGATGTGTCAGAGCCCTTCGTTATCTGTGGATAGATCATTATTTTATTGCTGGACAGGACCTGGGTTTCCACCTTTCCTAGGTTTATGGGATTGAAGGCAGGATTATTTCTGAATGAAATTCTGGGTTGTAGAAGACCAATTTCAGAAGGATACAACACAACACTTCATTAGCATCACCAGCTATGATATGCAATTCTCCTAACAAGGTTCATTAACTAACCACAGAAGGTTACATTTGATTCCACATATTCAAGACAAATGAAGTGTGTTTACTGCGAAAAGGAGGTATGTGGCCCAAGTCCTGGGAGTACGGCATTGTGTTGTTGCAATGACCTATGGCTAGGTAGCTGGCTAGTTATGGCACCCATCCATCAGCCATGCTCATAAAAGCATTACGGGCAGAAAACTTTATGAGCACATAGATATGTTGCATATTACATGCGGATTTGCCACATTAATTTTTATTCTGCAAACCTGCATAGTAATGCAGTAGCAAGAGAGAGTCTGTCACTTCTAAAATAGGTTTCAGAGTAAGCATATTGCCACCTATGTTAGATGCTTCAAAACATAAAGATACCTTTCTTGTGAACGTCGGTCCGCCATTCCGTTTAATTTTTATGCAAATAAGTTTATAGTGTGCTGTGGGTGGGGCTGCTCTGTTCAGCACACCTGGTGTCCCCTGTATCATCATGCAGCGTGCCACCACCCCAGGGCCGATCGTATTCCAGGTTTATCTGAATGCTGAGTGGTGTGGTGCGGCCTTAATATTTTTCTGGTGCTCCTTCCTGGATACCGTCGCTCCCCAGGGTTAGCCTCCGAAGCAATAAAGGGGGAAAATAATGATGGAGGTGGAGAAATAGTCGAGTCCAGACTTTATAAAGTTCAACAGCTTTACTTGAATCAACTTGCATCCATACAAGAAGTGGTGTTTCTCTTGGTTCCAGCAGGCTTTGGCATAAACTGGCAGGCACACTTAAATATTGTGCTTTATCTTTCTGCTGTGCTAAACTCTGCTTTAGTCTGGATGCTGGACTTTAGGGCTGTTCTGATACCTCTGGAGTGGGGTGCCTTTGGCTGTTGACCCCCTCACAACACTCGGTTTATCTGTAAGGAGTCAGGGTGATCCTCCTCTCCTTCCAACTCTAGACTAAACTAAAACGGACTGAATACTTCCTGCAGCCCTTCCCTTGGTAGGAAATGGGACTGGACCACTTCTGCCCAAAAGGGGGATAACAGCATGGTAAGTTCCATTCTATCTAAAGATCTCTCTGCCATATACGCTGCCACCTGCTGGTGAACCAGGCATATAACATGTAATACAACAAACAACAGTTACATAGCAGAACAATTAATGTACAGTGTAAGAGGACCTGGAATAAATATACAGATGACATTGTGGCTAGCCCATTAGAGACAGTAATAGGGTGTAGAAATGGTAGTACCACTCTGGGGTATCACTGAAAAGCCAGGGACTATAGGTTAGACAACAGGGGAAGGCCTGGGCGCCATTATTGGCAGAGCAACAGTGCATTAAATAGAATGGTCCCGCCCATGGTGCGCTGAAAACCTTATTTGCATAAAAATTTTAAAAAAAAACAGTCTCAGGGTTATAACACTGGATTTTCACAAGGAAGGTATGTTTAGGGGCACTCAGCATACATGACTGTGGGCCAGTGTTGTAACCTATCTTGGAGGTGAAAGACGCCATTTAAAGTCAATGGGATTTTCAAAATATCACGTACACATTGCTGGAAATATTTCCATGCATACATTGAGATGAGACGTAATTGCAGGGGGCTGGTGGTAATTTGCATAATTTAGATTTCCCCGCAGATTTTTGTGCAATTTGCCAATGCGTGCATGTGGAGAGCACCAGTTTTAAAAAGCCGTTACGTTTTTCGGGTGTACTTTTTTTGTTTTCCGGTGTATATAATGAGGACTACCCAGTCACAGAGTATTACCATCCTGTGCTGTACCCGTCTGCGCACTGAATGCTGCCTGCTTACACCCTAGTCACAGACTGCAGCAGCGTGGGACAGGGATGACGGATCGCTGTACATCCCATAAAGAGGCTGAAGGAAAAACAGTGACAGCTGTGTGTATAATTATAGAGAAAATCTGAATGGGAGATATTTATGTATCCTACACCGTGACAGTTCTCTATGGTTCCTGGGAGGTTCTGGAATAATGTGAGAATCTTCCAGACGCCGCAGCATATTATTAAACCAATGGAGGCATTATGAATAGAATATTATTCATCTCATTTTGCAGAAATCAGACTCTGTAATAGAGGCTGTAATATCTATATCCACTTGACACATAGCTGACAGGGCATATCATGACAAACTACAATGTGAATTTCTGAAGTTTTCACTGAGCTCTTCCACTACTGTATGCAGCTGGCTTATAGTATGGGCACCAGTATAAGGCTGCCACTAGTATTATGTGACATATCATTGTGATGGAATTACTATTTGGCCTTCATTACAGCATACCATGGTCCTATTGTGTAATCAAATGTATGGCAAAGTTTCTATAGGACCTTAGGATCCTCCAGTGGGACCACATTTCTGTTCCACAAAAGGTCACCATGGGTTCAAGCCTGCTGCAATTTCATCAGAGTGCAATGCAGAAGAGTTTCCACTTACTTGGGTTTGGATTGGAACAAAGCATGTTTTATATATAAAAAGTTGAAGTATAGTGCCTTGACATACTGTATTGTACAAAAGTCCCTGAAGAGTACCAATCATCAGTGCACATAAATATGTAGTTCATATACTGTAACATCTAGGATATGGTTCCCAAAAACCATATCAAACAGTTCCTGAAAAATAGTGCTCTATTAAATGAATACTGCCAATATGCACACACTAATAGTGTCAAGCAGTGTTCCATTAGTTCCATACAGTCATCACCCATTATAGTGACATACTGTACCCCAGTAATGCACCTTTATCTTATCTTTCCTCTCTCCTATATTGTGTGCTCAAATGTGTAGACTACAGGTGCAGCGAGCCCTTGAGAAGCCGGAACAGAGGATGGGAGTGGTAGTGGCTCTGACTTTAGGATGTGTCACAGTGGTTTCCCTTAGTGTGTGTCACCCTGGGGCTGGTACATTGAGTGGAAGGGGCTTTCTTTCCTCGGGCACTCCCTGTAGTTGTGGCTTCTGTATGATGGTAGTTTGGGGTGCCTTTGATGTTGGTGGTTGTATAGACACCTGGCAGGAGGTGTAGTAGTGCAATGGCTAGATATGGTGTGGTAGGAGTCAGAAAACCAGGCCAGAGGTAGAACAAACATCTCTTTTTACTCGAGTGCAAAATAGGAATTGTAGTACACTCAGCAATATACTGTACATGGTGCAAATCCTTTTCCCAGGTGGCAAGTTATTGAGGCTGGAAAAGTGGCAAATAATGACTCTTGCTAGAGTCTCTCTCTCTAGAATCTGTGGCTGTCCACTGTAATCTAAAAATTGTGGCTGTAGCATCCACTGAGGGATATAGGTTTTAGAGGCACGTCTGGCTAGGATGTGGTTAAGTTTGATTGATGTCTTAACTGTAGTCCCTTACAAGCAGTAAAGTCTTTATAGCTGTAGTCACAGGTTATATTCTGACTCTTATGCTTGGCAATGCAGATTCTAGGACCTTTCTCTTTCTTCTTTCTTTCTTCCTGTAGCAGAAGTAGTAACTTTCACTGAGATCAGTTACTCTCTGGATCATGACGCCTAAAGAGTAGAAGCACATGGACTTGCTTCCTTCTTCCTCGCTCACTAGAACTCCCTGCTAGACAGGAATGGTGGTTAACCCTGTCCAGGGCCGGCTCCAGGTTTGAGTGGGCCCTTGGGAGACAGAACCTTAGTGGGCCCCATAGTAGTATAACTCAATTGGCGGCAGTAAAATGGCAGAAACCACAGACGTCAATTATGAAAAAATTTTATTTAAACGTTGTGAATAAGTTAACTTTGAAAAACACTAGTGCAAAACATTTGTAAAAGTGCAAGTAAAACTAACATTTTTTATTTGTCACATCACATGAGACTAAAGGTCTCGTCTGCTATGAAAGACAAAGATATGTATGTTTGCCATAAAACAGTTAAAACACTTTTCTTCTTGTTTTTTCAGCAGCAAAACAGTTAAAGATTTGATTAAAATCTACACATTCTGCTTCTTGTGACTCAATTGAGAGAATGGCCAATGCATTTAACCTGTCTTGAGACATCTGGGACCTGAGGTAGTTCTTAATAAGCTTCAGTTTGCTGAAGCTCCTTTCGGCTGATGCAACTGAAACGGGAACTGTTAGCAGCAATTGCAGTGCTAAAACAAGATTTGGGAAAGCCAAATATAAGGAGTGAGAAATTATATACTGTAGAGTCTCCTGTGGACACAGATGATCAGGCAAAATCCTAGCCAGTGATTCCAGTTCTTCCAGCATAACCTCTCCATCAACTGCTGGATCACTGAAGTTTAAACAGTGCTGCCCTAACACAGACATGTCGGTAGCTGCTTTTTTGAGATCTTTCAGAAATCTAAACTTGCCATTGAATTTTTGCAAAAAATTGAATCTAGTTTTGATTTCTTCAAGGACGGTTTTAAGCAGAGGCTTAAAGAATGTTTCCTCAAATTCTGTCCTGTCCTCTAAAAATGATGACCCGCTTGCCTGCTGGCATGCTGGCTCTTCACAGTCTTTATCACTGCATTGTCGTCTTTGTTTTCTAATTCTGTGTGTTGGGTACTCAATAGTTATATCAAGTTTCTCACATATACCTGCAGCTTTACATTCTGCTTCCTTGAAACCTGACAGTAAATACTCTTCAAATGCAGTGGTGACCGATTCAACCAATGGAATGACATCAGAAAGGTTAATCGTTTTGGTTTGGACAGCCAGGCTAATTTGATTAACCTGCACAAGATTGTGATACCAAACACATAATGAGACTACTAAAGGGTATGTACATATGGAATCCAAAATAATCTTTGCTTCGCTGTATGTTTCACTAGAATAGGTAGTACCATGCAAAAATGCTTCTAAAGCATCCACCAGCTGGGGAAACTGTAGTAAAACGGCTCTCACTGAGTCAAGACGGGCACACCACCGTGTCTGAGACAGAGCCTTAAGTGTCAGTTGTGACAAATGCTCGGAGGCCACTTCCCACCTCTTAGTTGCTCCAGAGAAAAAAGTATAAATGCGATTCAAAATGTCATAAAACCGCTTTGCTTGGCTGGAACTTTCTGCAGCATGTACAATTACAAGATTCCAGTTATGTGGAGAACATGGTACAAAAAAGGCATAGGGATTTTTTTCTAAAACAACGGCCTGCACTCCTTTGTAATGTCCCCTCATGTTAGCACCATTGTCCATAATCCATGTTCTGCCAGTCTTTCTAAAACAACACCCGCCAGACCTCTTCCAGTGGTGTCTGTGACATGCACAAATTCTAAAAAACTTTCCTTCACTTCCACTGTTTTGCTAGCTTTGTCAATATCCACATATCGCAGCACAAGTGACAGTTGCTCCTGTTTAGAGATGTCTGGTGTGCAGTCAACTATGATGCTAAAAAATTTAGCATCTTTCACCTTTTGTACAATTTTATCAGCCACTGCCTCTGCAATCAACTGTAGGAACTTGTTTTGCATATCCTTGCTCAAATAATGAGCATTGGTCCCATCTTTAGCACGCTGCAAGTGTTCCTTCAGAACTGGATCAAATTCAGATATCAACTCCAGTAACTGGAGAAAGATACCATTGTGTTCTGTAAATAAGGTATCTGATGATCCTCTAAATGGCAGATTATTTTTTGCCATCCATCGAACCACCTTCAGCAACCGCAACAATACTTCTCGCCACCGCTGTTCTTCTAAGCGGAGTTGTCGCTGCAAATCTTTGTCAATAGTTCTTTCTGCAGTTAGGCTTGCCTCCAGCTCTTTCCATTTTGCATACTTTGTCATGTGACTACTGGATATTTCATGGGAATGTAAGGATCCCTTACCACTCACATGCTTCCAGTCTTTGAATCCACCTGGGCTTGAGAATGTTGATTTACCACTAGTGTCAAATAGCCGGCAACAAAAACAATATAAGGAGTCTCCCAGCACTGAATAAATGAGCCAATCACGTGCAACCTTTTCTCCGGTACCTATTAACCTATAATAATGAATAGAAGAGAATCGTCTCTTTGTGCCATCTGGGAAATCTGTGAGTGGGAGATCTTGAAGTCTCACTTGTTTAGGGCCCCTTTTGATAGTTTGGCATCTCACTAGATCAGTGATTACTTCAGGCCATTCTGCTGGATCATCACTTAGCTCTGGCAGAGGTCCAGAATGAGAGGGCAGGACTTGATGTTGTGGAGAGTCCACAGTTCTTTCTCCAACTTCCTCAGTACTTGAACATGCTTCTAAGGAGGCACTGACACTTGGTTGAGTATCAGATGAAATGGAAGACTCTTCATTTTCTTTATGTGTGCTCTTCTTGAAAAAACGATCAATGGAAGGCAGCTTCTTGATTTTGTCCTCCAATAGCTGCTTCTCTTTTCTTTTTTGGCTTCCTGACTTGAACTTCTTGGTAGGAGGTGCTTGTTCTTGGGCTTGACCTCTGCTATCCATTGTAATCTAAAAATAAATATATAAATGCAGTAGAAATGGCCACTCTTTCCTGTTTCGGGGTTAACATAATTATCTTCTTTGACAGCCATTATGTTTCTCCAAAATCTCATGTCTTCTGTTTGGTCGTTCAGTCTTCTTAATGACATGTTCATAATTGTGATGACTTTATAGCAGATATAACTTCTAGTAAAGTTCCTGCTTCACAGGTGTCATTGAGAGGAGAAAATATATCTATCATGTGACCTGTGATTTGCTGAGTAGTGATACCACAACTGACATCAGCCAGGAGCCTATAAACAGAAGCTTTGCAGAGCTGTTGCTGGAAGTCCTAGGAGAAGTGAGTAACAAAAGCTGACCACATCACACAGACTGCACTCGTTTGAGCCATGATGTGAGCTTCCAGTGAGGCAGTGTACTGTAATGACAAACGCTGCCATTACAGTAAACTGCCGTTCTGGGTGCTTGCTGCATAGTAAATAAGTTATGATGGGTGGGGAGTCCCGTTCATATGAACGAGTGCTGCCTGTATAGTGCGGTCACTTACAGACTGCACACGGCCATGAGCATAGGTGACAGGGCCTTAGGGTGTTATTACACGGTCCGATGCCCGCTCGATACGTGCGCCGATCAGCGAGATTGGCGATTGTTTGTCTGAGCTATTGGACGCTCAGACATCGGGCGGGCGGCAGAGGAAGTGGCTGCACAAATGATCGGTTGGATCATTCGTATGCCCATTCACTTTCATCACCCGTCACTCGCAGCTCCCCTATTACATGGGGAGACGTGTAAGTGACGAGCAATGATTTTATGTCAAGTCAAAACCGAGCGATCAAACGATGAGCGAGCGTTTTCTTGCTCATTGTTTGATCGCTCTGCTTATTACATGGGCCGATTATTGGCGGTCTCCGTTAGAAACCGCTAATAATTGTTCCGTGTAATAGGCCCCCTAGAGAGAAAAGCCAGACAGACTGACACATTGTAACAAAAGCTGTGTTTGAAGAACTTAGTTAATTAAGGCAGTACTGTCTATGGATCTAAAAGCACTATTAAGCTTACTGGTGTTTTCCTATACTGACACACTGCAACAAAAATGATTTTTTGCTGCAGTGTGTCAGATCAGCATAGGAAAACACCAATAAGCTTAATAGTGCTTTTAGATCCATAGTCTGTACATTACCCAAGTTCTTCTAAAACAGTTTTTGTTACAATGTGTCAATCTGACAATCTGTCCATGATCTATCTAGCTAGCCTAGATAGATCATGGACAGATTGACTAATACACTATAACCAAAAAAGGCAATTATTTACATGGCACTAGGCACTAACGCAAAGCTAGAGACTTCACTTACTACTGTTTATGCACACAATAAATCAATCTTGTTGAACCAGACCAGTCCAGACACCGGACAGACAGCTCTGGTCCTGGATAGTCTAAAGAAGCAGCCAGGTGTCCGTTGCCGGAGCGTCTCTGAGCTCATCCGTCCGTGACCTGACCTGCCACCAGTGCTTGCTCTTCAACGCTCAACTGATCACAGGAGGTTGCCGTACCTCAGAGGCTCGGCTCACGTCACATGCCAACGGCAGCACGCAGGAGTGTGCACACCTATTGGAGTAAAGGGAGGAAGAAGACAGGAGGACCCGCTTAACCAATGGGGCAGGTTAGTTTCCGACCACAGCATAGCGGTAGAGCAGTGCCCAGCCCTTGTAATACATAACCCCAGCAGCAGTGGTGGGATTTAAATTTTTAAGAACAGGTTCCCTACTCAACGGCGGACGTGCGGCGTCACGGCGCATGTTTACTTATACATGCCCCATATATATGGTACACATACATAAATACGCCATATATACACATACCACAAAACTTTTAAAAAGCCTAAGAAGCTAAACTATCAGCGCTGCGATTTTTTGTAAAGCACTGGCCCACACCTCTAAATACAGCACCAGAACCAAATTCTCTACATAAATACATCACCAGAACCAAGTTCTCTACATAAATACATCACCAGAACCAAGTTCTCTACATAAATACAGCACCAGAACCAAGTTCTCTACATAAATACAGCACCAGAACCAAGTTCTCTACATAAATACAGCACCAGAACCAAGTCCTCTACATAAATACAGCACCAGAACCAAGTCCTCTACATAAATACAGCACCAGAACCAAGTTCTCTACATAAATACAGCACCAGAACCAAGTCCTCTACATAAATACAGCACCAGAACCAAGCTCTCTACATAAATACTGCACCAGATTTTAAAAGTTCAGTACAGATACTGAGTAGTCAGGTCGGCCCTCGCCACACAACACTACGACACTCATCATACACAGTCAGTAGCAGAATAATCATTTCCATTTAGTGACTTACAGATGACGTCTCCTCCTGAGTTCCTCCCCATCTGGCTCAGGCCACCATGATTATATCTTCTGTCCACAATTCAGCTCTGCAGATTTTGCCGAGAAGATCTCTTCAGCGTCACGGTTTACCAACAAATTGGCATCCTGCAGACTGACACAGACTCATCTCAGTGCCACATGCTGTGCCCTGAATATAACAGCAGCATTAGTGCTACACACAGGGCCCCCAATAGTAGTGCCACATACTCTGTGCCTTCTGTATATAGTGCCACATACACTGTGCCCTCTGTATACAGTGCCATATGCCCTCTGTATATAGTGCTACATGCTCTGTACCCTCTGTTTATAGTGCCACACACAGTGCCCCTAATGCTAGTGCCACATGCTTGGTGCCCCTTATAAAAAGTGCCTCTTATATGTGCTCTTTGTGTATAGTGCCCCTTCAGTGTGCCCCCTTTATGTATAGTGCCTCTGAGTGCCCCCTCAATACAGCGTACACACGGTGTATTATAATACTCGGTAAAAGCTAGAATGCAGTGGGTGAGACGTCACTGGCTGACGGTCACATGACAAGCTAGATGCAGTGGGTATATATAATATATACAGCAATGTATATACTATATATCTGTACACACTGCATCTTTTATATATGTACAGCTGGTATAACCTGGGTATCTCCTGTATATAATTATATATGTACAGCTGGTATAAGTTATACATATTCTTGTATATAGTGATATGGAGCATGCTGGTATAACCTGGGTATCTCCTGTATATAATTATATATGTACAGCTGGTATAAGTTATACATCTTCTTGTATATAGTGATATGGAGCATGCTGGTATAACCTGGGTATCTCCTGTATATAATTATATATGTACAGCTGGTATAAGTTATACATCTTCTTGTATATAGTGATATGGAGCATGCTGGTATAACCTGGGTATCTCCTGTATATAATTATATATGTACAGCTGGTATAAGTTATACATCTTCTTGTATATAGTGATATGGAGCATGCTGGTATAACCTGGGTATCTCCGGTATATAATTATATATGTACAGCTGGTATAAGTTATACATCTTCTTTTATATATGGTGATAAGGACCATGCTGGTATAACCACCTGGGTATCTCCGGTATATAATTATATATGTACAGCTGGTATAAGTTAGATCTTCTTGTATATAATGATATGGAGCATGCTGGTATAACCTGTGTATCTCCTGTATATAGTTATATATGTACAGCAGGTATAAGTTATACATCTTCTTGTATATAGTGATATGGACCATGATGCTGGTATAACCTGGGCAAGTGGGCAATTCTCCTGTATAATACAGGCGATATCTGGGTTAAAGCAGCAGCATGGTCCTCTATGATGGTGCCCAAGTCCCAGGTTATACATCCCCCCCACCCCGATCCTTGCATTGCAATTTGCAGCAAAAGGACTGGGCTGGGCTGGCTGGGGCAAGTTGGGCAACTTACTTAGTTGATTGGAGTTGGACCGCGTTGGGCTGGTGGCGCTGCGCCTGCCACTTTAAGATGGCGCCGCCTCAGTGACCTCATCTAGCCCTTGCGCTTCTGCTCATCCTCCTCTGCTGGTGGGAAGGAGGAGACAGCTGAAGCGCGACAATCAAGGAGGTAGGCCGTGCTGCACCCGCTGAGCCGTGGACACATGTAGTGGCAGTCATGCGCAATGCAAACTAAGGGGAGAAGACTGTGGGCACTTTTAAAGGGCCAGGCCGCGCCGCCGGGGGGTGAGTGAGGAGCGGGCATTAAATGAGCGGCTCAGTGGGAGCATAACATTCTGGCAAAAATAAAAAATGAATAAAAGAAAAAGCCTGCGGCTGAGTGGGCCCCCCAAAGAGCTCGGGGCCCCGGCACTTGCCCGGGTTTGCCGGGTGCTGACGCCGGCCCTGACCCTTTCCCTCCCAACTATATACCAGATCATTCTGCAATAGGAACAAACTATTTGCAGATACCTCCGGTACTTGGGTACAGCACAATCCACTTCCAGCTTGTGCAACGCGCCGTCCCCCAGGGCCTATATCACGTCCCAGGTGTAGTTGGAATGCCGAGTGGTGTAGTGCATTGTATCTTTATGTGTCACAGTGCTCCTACCTGGATACTGCTGGACCCCAGGCTTTGGCTCCAAAGCAAAATAAAAGGGGGATAATTGAGTCCAGACCTTGTGGTGAAATTGAATGGCAGCTTTGCTTGAATAAACTTTCATCCAAACGATTGGCAGACTTTGTCTTGGTTCCAGCAGGCTTTAGCAAAAACTGGCAGGCAAACTCAACTTCTTTATGTTGAGCTAAATTCTGCTTAAGTCTGGTTTCTGTACTCCTGATCTGCTCTGGTATCCTTGGATGGGGTGCCGTAGACTGTTATTCCCCTCCTGACACTCAGTAAAATGTATCTTCAGCCGAAGAACTATTCCTCTTGCTAGTTTCTCTTATGGCGGCCGAAGAACTATTCTTCACGGCCAGCAGAGCTTAGGGTGCTCTGGCTGGCATAGCACACCTGAGCATGCCCCACCATGCTCCTCTCCTGTCTAGCTCAGAACTAGAACTAACTGGAAACTCCTACCCTACCCTTCCGGGAGGAAGCAGGACTCGACCACTTCTGCCCAAAGGGGGGAGAATGGAACGGTGAGTTTCATTCTCTCTAACTATAACTCTGCCATATACACTGCCACCTGCTGGTGAACCAGGCACATTACATGTGAAAACAGTTACATAGTAATCATATCACTGCACAATGTATAGGACCTGGACAGAAATACACAGATGACATTTAAGTTAGACCATTAAAGATAGTAGCAGGGTGTTACAATTGTGTCTTGCAAAGACTTCATACGGTTACTATAGAAGCAATAAAGATGAAGACATCATCCATTTGTTGTGGTGAAGTGATTCTTTAATCCATAGAAGTGGTATAAACACCCAGATACATTCAACGTTTTGGCTGCTGCGGCTGCCTTTTTCAAGCATGTATCTGGGTGTTTATACCACTTCTATGGATTAAAGAATCACTTCACCGCAACAAATGGATGCTGTCTTCATCTTTATTGCTTCTATTAATAATAAGAAGCCACGGGACTAGGCCCTTGGAAAGACGTGCATCCTGAAAACCAGAGTTTGCTATTTAACAGGTTCTGTACTTTATTTTTCTTTTTTATATGGTTACAAGCCTAAACAGTGACAACATGTACTATTTGAAAGTCAACAGGGTATGTGCAGTGAGCACCTGTGGGAGTGGTAGTGGCCCTGATGTGATATTGTAGCTTCACGGTGTCCTACCTCAGGCCATCGCTCCCTTTTTACTAAGTGAAACGTAGAACTTGAAATACATACAGCAGCATGCTTTTAGCATACCTCCCAAGTGTCGCTCTTTTGGAGGGACAGTCCCTCTTTTTGACCCAAGTCCCTCTGTCCCTCTTTTATCCTTAAATGTCCCTCTTTTTGACTTTGGGAATTAATGCATAAATGTGCATTAATAAATTTACTAAATTGCTCCTTACTAAAGTGTCTGTATGGTTTCTACTTATAAATTAGACCAGAACTTCATTATTTGGTGCAATTTGGATCTTAAAATATCTATAATCTGATGATTTACACTCACCGGCCACTTTATTAGGTACACCATGCTACTAACGGGTTGGACCCCCTTTTGCCTTCAGAACTGCCTCAATTCTTCGTGGCATAGATTCAACAAGGTGCTGGAAGCATTCCTCAGAGATTTTGGTCCATATTGACATGATGGCATCACACAGTTGCCGCAGATTTGTCGGCTGCACATCCATGATGCGAATCTCCCGTTCCACCACATCCCAAAGATGCTCTATTGGATTGAGATCTGGTGACTGTGGAGGCCATTTGAGTACAGTGAACTCATTGTCATGTTCAAGAAACCAGTCTGAGATGATTCCAGCTTTATGACATGGCGCATTATCCTGCTGAAAGTAGCCATCAGATGTTGGGTACATTGTGGTCATAAAGGGATGGACATGGTCAGCAACAATACTCAGGTAGGCTGTGGCGTTGCAACAATGCTCAATTGGTACCAATGGGCCCAAAGAGTGCCAAGAAAATATTCCCCACACCATGACACCACCACCACCAGCTTGAACCGTTGATACAAGGCAGGATGGATCCATGCTTTCATGTTGTTGACGCCAAATTCTGACCCTACCATCCGAATGTCGCAGCAGAAATCGAGACTCATCAGACCAGGCAACGTTTTTCCAATCTTCTACTGTCCAATTTCGATGAGCTTGTGCAAATTGTAGCCTCAGTTTCCTGTTCTTAGCTGAAAGGAGTGGCACCCGGTGTGGTCTTCTGCTGCTGTAGCCCATCTGCCTCAAAGTTCGACATACTGTGCGTTCAGAGATGCTCTTCTGCCTACCTTGGTTGTAACGGGTGGCAATTTGAGTCACTGTTGCCTTTCTATCAGCTCGAACCAGTCTGCCCATTCTCCTCTGACCTCTGGCATCAACAAGGCATTTCTGCCCACAGAACTGCCGCTCACTGGATGTTTTTTCTTTTTCGGACCATTCTCTGTAAACCCTAGAGATGGTTGTGCGTGAAAATCCCAGTAGATCAGCAGTTCTGAAATACTCAGACCAGCCCTTCTGGCACCAACAACCATGCCACGTTCAAAGGCACTCAAATCACCTTTCTTCCCCATACTGATGCTCGGTTTGAACTGCAGGAGATTGTCTTGACCATGTCTACATGCCTAAATGCACTGAGTTGCCGCCATGTGATTGGCTGATTAGAAATTAAGTGTTAACGAGCAGTTGGACAGGTGTACCTAATAAAGTGGCCGGTGAGTGTATGTGCTAATATTTATATGGACAATGAAGCGCAAGACAAAAAATTGCCGCAGGGGCTCTAGTAATTATGCTTTGGGCGGAGTTAGAGGTGTGGCCTAGTATGAAAAAAAACTGCCATGATGTGCGCCGCACACATTGTCCCTCTTTGCAATTTTCAAAAGTTGGGAGGTATGCTTTTAGTGCAATTCTTCTCTGGTATCATCTGAGGAGGTATGGTGGCTGCCACTGGCTGGTTGGATGCCTGCAATTCTGCACTTAGATGATACTGACCTAGTGGTTGTCTGGTAGGTGAAGGTGTCTGAGCTGTTTTCCCTCATCTCGCTGCAGAGTCTGTAAATGCTGTAGCTTGCTGAACATTCTGCAGTCTGGAATCTCCAGGCTTTACTTCAGGATATAGTCAGCTGTCCTTCTGTCAGGAAAGGGATAATTTGTATCCTGGCACTCGATACAGTTCATGGGAGTGGATGCTCTATGAGCTACTTCCCAGCTCCCCCACTATCCCGACAGAACCTCTCACATCCTCTCTCCTCCTAGTACTGACCTAGACTGTACTACTGTCACTGGAATTTCTCTTATCA
>ONZH01009180.1:0-38407 GCA_900303285.1 Rhinella marina | reverse complement strand
TGGCTCTTCCAGCTCAACCTCCTTCCCCCCAGCCTGCCCCCACCTACAGGCCCTCTCTACAAACAATTTACCCGGATAGGGGACGTATTAGATATTGTACTGATTCTGAATTGCCTCCTGCGATAGATGGGAATCAAACCCAGATCAACTGCTTGGGAAGTAGCTATGCTCACCACTATACCACCAGCAGGCACAGCAACTGATAAGAACAGATACTAAACTTGATTTCAGCTGCAGTGCCAGCATGAGCAGTGGTGTCACCTGCAGGCGGTGATGGACCTTCGTTGCACCTAGTTGGGTGCTTCCCTAACATGTGATGGGTATTTGCCTCGCCTTTCTTGGTCTGGGTGAGCACAATTGCCATGAGGGTAACCACCAGGCTGTTGCCTGAGAATTTGGGGTAATGGTGGGATTAGGCAGCCTCAGAGGCATCCATGCATGCTGCCCCTGCTGTTTCCTGTCCATTTCCGTGGTGTTTCCATCATTTTCTGAGGTTTCCAGGTTTTCACCCAGCCTTCCCTAGGTAGAGCCTTGGTCCCCCGCAAAAATGCTCGAGTCTCCCATTGACTTCAATGGGGTTCGTTATTCGAAACGAGCACCCGAGCATCGGGAAAAGTTCGACTCGAATAACGAGCACCCGAGCATTTTAGTGCTCGCTCATCTCTATAGGTAATGCTTTCTCAAATATCAGGGTTTAATTGGTGAAATTTTCACCATTATCTAGCAGGTCTGGTTTCTCTGTTTACGGAGGCTGGAGGGTCTTGGGTCAAGGGCCTGACAGACGAGTGCTACCTGACCTATAGGCTGTCCCTATATGTTGCTGGTCTAAATGCAGAGGGAAAAGCTAGCCGGCTGACGTCGGAGCACTCGCCCTGACAAGGGCGACCCCCAGCTACAGGAACCTCGGGCCTCGCTAGAATAACCCTTTTCTAATGGTCCCTAAAAATCACTCATGCCTCTTTAGAAGACTCCGACGCGTTTCCCCATTCATGGTTCATCAGGAAGTCAGGTCTGAAAGCATGATGGCAGCATAGAATAAATGGCAGTGGCAGGGAGAAACTTGAACATACTTGAGTTTAAATACTTGTAGCACCTCCTCCTAAATTACGTGCAGCTTATTCATGGGGGAGCAGGGAAGTCCATGGGACGCTAGACGCCGTCTCAGGTTCGCGTGCCGCATGCTCCGCATGTAGGAAATGATGTAATGGGGAGGTGTGCCTGTTACCATGGGGACCTTACTACGCGTCCCTGGCAACAGGCACACCTCCCCATATCACATCTCATCTTTTCTGCCGTTATGTACAAATCACAGATCAATGTTCATTGAACATATACAATGTGTAGAGCACCCTATACACACTAAAACTCCAGTCTCAATAAATGACCCCCTAAGTTCCATGAACCAACCAAAAAAGGCTCAAAAACTATTTATATAACCAAATGGAAAAATCGCTTTAAGGATGGTCTTGAAGTAGCTAACATGTTAACGTTATTGTACAGGCTGTTATCCACTTGTGTTATGAATCCACTTTTTATGTAAAAACGTTTTGATGCAGAACTATCTTTTTTGAGTAACATCAGAACAGAAAATTTAAAAAAATCCTTTATTTTGAGAATCCGTTTTGCTTATTTTGTATCTGTTTTAGTCCATCAGAGATCCATTATTTTTCACTGGAGAAAAAGTCCACTATGAAGTACAGTACTAAAGTGCAAAATAATGTAAAGTAAAACTGATGCTTAAAGGATATGTACACCTTTGGTGGGGGTTGTTTTTTATTATTGCATTGTACTCATTTTGAGATAAAAATCATTTTTTCCATTGTTTTTTATTAAAAATATTGAGTCTTTTTTTTTCGTACATACCTGTAGATATGCTACAGTAGCAGCTTTTGGATTTTCTCTCTTTTCCTTCAGTCGGGGAGCTGACATACTCCTTATCTCTGCTCTCTGACATTATAAACACTCATTATAGCTCAGTTCTTATCTTACTGTTAAGATGTGGCTTAAATAAATGTACCAGTCACACAGTTAGAAAAACAGTTAACCCTTTATGACAGAACGGCTTACATTTTTTAATTAAGGCCAATTGAAAATATGATTTTTAACCAAAAATTAATAAAATCATATAAGAAATTCCCCCAAAGGTGTACATAGCCTTTTAGCATCAGTTTTACTTACATTATTTTGCACTTTAGTACATCATGGAGGACTTTTTACAGTGAAAATAATGGATCTCAGATGGACTAAAACGGACACAAAATAAGTAAAATGAATTCTCAAAATAGAGGATCTGTTTATTTTTTTCTGTTGTGTTTCTTCACGTTGACATTGTTTCTTTTTTTATTTTGGGGACTAAAGTGGTAGAATATTGTATTTAATTCAGGATGCTAGTCTGCATGCAAAGAAGAAAATGTGTACTTTGATTAGGTAAATCCTTGAGGTTCATTCTGATTCTGAATAAATGTTTTCTAGTTAGAAACGGGTACATCATTTTTGTTGTGCAATGCAAAGATCTATCCTCAGGATAGCCAATCAATATCAGATGGGTGGATGTCAAACTCCAGGCACTCCCTCCCATCAGCTGTCTGAAGATGTTTGAGCACTGCTCTCACATCACAATTACAGCAACTCAGTGTACCGTAATTACAACTGCTCATCCCATTCACTTGCAGCTGATACAAGCAAGAGGACATACAGACAATTTTGAAATGGAAGCGGTACTTGCACAACCGTTACTATCTCTACAAGCAGCTGATCGCCAGGGGTGCTGGGAGTCAGACCCCTGCTGATCTGATATCGATGACAGGTTGCAGTTATTATTTGGACAATTTTCTTGGAAGAATTGGTGAATGCATATAAGAATGTGTGGGGATTGTGGTCTGATTGTGTAATTATAATTAACATAAATATAGAGCTTATTAAAGTGTTATTCCACCATAACTACTATCCTCAAGATAGCTAACAAGTATTTGATTGGTAGAGGTCCAGCTACTGAGATCCCCTATCAATCATGAGAAAGGGGGACCCTCAGTCCCCTGAATGGAGGCACTATCAAACATAGCCAAGTGCCATAGTTCACTGCTCTGTGTCAGTCTCATAGAGTTGAATGGTATGGCAGCGTACATGTCTTACCATTCTTCATTAACTCTAGGGGTGTCAGAACCACTGTTATTGAGCTGGGGGGGGGGGTCCACAAGTCCGACCATCCACTGATCAGATATTTATCCCCGTGGTGTGAATGGTGCGGTAGTGCACATACATGACCACCACTCCATTCTGTTTAGTGGGACTGTCAAGTACGGTTACAACGCCAGGTGGATGACATTAGCTCATATCTTTTCACAAGATTATATTCTCACAAACACTTGTTTGCCATTGAAGTGTATTTAAGAAAAAAAAAACAAAAAACTATTTTTTATAATTCTAACGGGATACAAAAATGATCATTTAGTTACCAATTATCTATAGATAACAGTTTATAGCATTTTCATTCACCACCATGTTTTCATTTTGAGATAGCCCACAAAACACAATACCATAGCTCTTTCATTAGATTTTCATCTCCTGAAAGTAACATATGTATCTTAAAGTATAGACAAGATATCCATGTGGACATTAATTACCAGTGTTGACGACATGGCTGTCATCTACATGTATTTAATATATAATACGTTTTGGAGTTTTGGAATGTAACTCGTCACCATAATGAAAAATGTGAGACTTAGACATAGATAACTCACTTCCTTGTGGCTGTAACAATAGATCTATATGTGCCAAAAGTGGGCACTAGGTCACTTTTAGGTGACAAGCATATACTATTATCTTGGGACTGTAACACGCACATCCACTACTTTATTCACCAGAGATATTTCCAGAAAAAAACATTTTTGCAGTATTTAGCATATCTTGTACCACTATATCAGTGAAATGTCCCATGATTTGTTCCTCTAAAATACATAACTCCTGGCAATCTTGTTGCTTTAAAGTGAATATTGTCCCCTGGACACCATTTTAAAAAAAAAATCTAAATAGGTTTAAAATTCAGTGCTGATTATTTCTTAACATGTTTTATTTTATCTCAGCATATTTTATGATTTTTCTTATACAGAGCTCCAATATCCTCGTATAGACATGTAGTTAGAAGATAATATCCTAGGTATCTACCACTAGAGGGAGCCTAGAAGTTTAATGCATACTATTTACATTACATGATAATGGACATTAACCCATTAACCCTTTCAGTACCGGAGGTTTTTTCGGTTATGCATTTTCGTTTTGCTCTCCCTGCCTTCAAACAGCCATAACTGTTTTATTTTTCTGTTCACATAGATGTAGGAGGGCTTGTTTTTTGCGGGACAAGTTGTACTTTCCAACGCCACCATTTAATATTGCATATGGTGTGGTGGGAAGCGGGAAAAAAAATTCCAAATCGGGTGAAATTGCAAAAAAAAACGCTATTCTGCTACAGTTCGACGGGTTTCTTATTTACAGTGTTCGATGTTCATTAAAACTGACCAGTTACTTTCATTCTACTGGTCAGTACGAATCCGGCAATACCTAATATGTATAGTTTTTCCTGCGTTTTGATAGTGATAAAATAATTAGAAAGTTGCCCTTTTTTGTTTTTGTTTTTTCCTTGTCATATCTTGACCCCTATAACTTTTTGGTATTTATGTGTACGGAGCTGTATGGGGGCTCATTTTTTGCGGGGCGATCTGAAGTTTTTATTGATACCATTCTGGGGTGTGTATGACTTTTTGATCACTTTTTATTTAATTTTTTTTAGAAAAAAAAGCGACAAAAAACGGCGAATCGCAATTTGGACGCTTTTTTCCGCCATACAATTCGCCGTATTGGAATTTTTTTTTATATGTTAAAAGTACGGGCGTTTTCGGTCACGGTGATACCCATGATGTCTATATTTATTGTTATTTAGGTATTTATTTTTTACTTATACGGAAAGGGGGGTGATTTAAACTTTTAACTATTTTTTATTTTTTATATATTTTTTATCATTTTTTTTATTTTTTTTCTGCTTATTTTAAAGCTCAAATATGAGCTGATATATTGTGTTTTTTTTTTCTTTATGAGCAATCAGGGATTTACTAGCTTGAGATAAATCCAAGAATTGCTCATTTCTTATCCTGGCCTTAGAAACAGCAGAGACTTGCCGGCCATGACGCCCGCCGCACTTGCGAGCGGGCGCCATGTGCCCGCATCGCCCCAGCGCCGTACATGTACGGCGCTGGTACTGTAAGGGTTAAGGAACAGCTGATTCAGGGAATTCAGGACAGAGCATTATTTCAATTTTCTCTAATTGCAAGAGCCATTACTTTTTTTTAATCTAACATATAAAGCTGAGTGTATGTATGTGTGTATGTATATCCGCTAAAGGAATCCGCACCGTTGCAGGTACAATTACGAAATTTGGCACACAGGTACATCAGGTGTCCGGGAAGGTTTTAGAACCGGTCTCAGCTTTTCAGGACGTACCGTTCCTGAGATATTCCCAAAAAATGCATTAGCCAATAGAAGCCTGGTAACATGACCCTTATCAGCCAATAGAAGCTCACAGGAAGTAAGCCTCCACACACACCAGGTTTCCATAACAACCCAGCCAGTTCACTGCTGTAAGTCTGCTTTAAAGGGGCAGAGCGCTGTGGGGATGACACTGTTAAAGGAGTATTCCGGTTACCATAAATTTACCTTATGTTTTAGACTAACTCATCATCAATCATTACCTCATATAATGTAAATTTTACATATTTACCGTTCAGTAGTAATAAAAGATGTTTTCTTCCACTGCTACCCACTGTGTTTCCTCCTAAATTACTATGGCATCGACCTGTAATTCAGGCCACCCTCAAAAGAAGGACTTAAAAGCCCCACCACCAGGTCCCACTAAGTCAAACCCCTGCCTCAGTCAGGCCACGCCTCTTCCATTCCGCATCTGACCGGGATTGAAATAATGAAGGTAAAAATCAGCTGCAGGGGAGGGAGAGTGAATTTCTCCCTGCAGCTCATGCTCAGACTGCACAGTGCTGCTGTCTGAGAGTGAGCTGTTCAAAAGGACATCCCTGTGTCCATCCAGGCCCTGTGCATGACAGAGGACAGGGAGTCTAAAAGCCAGACTGTCCAGCCTCCCCCCAACGTGAATCCGTGCCACCGGTCCCCATGAAGCCACACCCCTAAACACAAGGCCACACCCCCTGGTACCGTGAAGACATGGAGGAGAAGCTGTCTGAGTGTGAGCTATTGAAAGGGTGGACATCCCTCTGTCCAGACCCTGCGCCGAACGGTGGACAGGGAGTCTGAAAGCAAGACTGTCCAGCCTAAAACCGGACCTCTGGCCACCCTAGGGGCAGGCTGATGTTAGGGTGGCCAGATGTCCGGCTTTAGGCTGGACAGTCCAGTTTTCTGGCTCCCTGTTCTCCGTCCGGCGCAGTGCCTGGATGGACGCAGGGATGTCCACCCTTTCAGTAGCTCACACTCAGACAAGCTTCTCCTCCGTGTCTTCACAGAGCCAGGGGGCATGGCCTCATGTTTAGTGGTGTGGCTTCATGGGGACCAGGGGCGCTGCTTCACCTTTGAGGGAATGGCTAGTGAGGTCCGGCTTTCTGGGGTGAAGACAGTGGCCACCATAGTTAAAGGGGAGGGGCGCTGTGGATGTTTCTGTTAAGGGGCGGGCACTGTAGAGGTCACTCTTGATATCTTTTAACGACACACACACAAACATTAAATTAAATAGATTAAATATACCCGGGGCGAAGCAGGGTCCTTCAGCTAGTTTTGAAACAAAAATGAAAGCTGTACGATGGCTTGTTTTCTGTAAGATTAGTTGAAATTTTTATTGCCTATATTTTGAAGTCCATATAAATTATTGATCAACATTCATGAACTTTTTTAGGTGAATGGAAAAAATGGCAATTCCACCAATGTTGTTGCATTATTTATTTATTTTTTTGCACTTTTTGGTGTACAGTACAGACAAAAAGTTTGGACACACCTCATTCAAAGAGTTTTCTGTATTTTCATGACTATGAAAATTGTAGATTCACACTGAAGGCATCAAAACTATGAATTAACACATGTGGAATTATATACTTAACAAAAAAGTGTGAAACAACTGAAAATATGTCTTACAGTATATTCTAGATTCTTCAAAGTAGCCACCTTTTGCTTTGATTACTGCTTTGCACACTCTTGGCATTCTCTTGATGAGCTTCAAGAGGTAGTAACCTGAAATGGTATTCCAACAGTCTTGAAGGAGTTCCCAGAGATGCGTAGCATCTTTTGTTGGCCCTTTTGCCTTCACTCTGGTGTCCAGCTCACCCCAAAGCATCTCGATTGGGTTCAGGTCTGGTGACTGTGGAGGCCAGGTCATCTGGCGTAGCACCCCATCACTCTCCTTCTTGGTCAAATAGCCCTTACACAGCCTGGAGGTCTGTTTGGGGTCATTGTCCTGTTGATAAATAAATGATGGTCCAACTAAACGCAAACCGGATGGAATAGCATGCCACTGCAAGATATTGTGGTAGCCATGCTGGTTCAGTATGCCTTCAATTTTAAATAAATCCCCAACAGTGTCACCAGCAAAGAACCCCCACACCATCACACCTCCTCCTCCATGCTTCACGGTTGGAACCAGACATGTAGAGTCCATCCGTTCACCTCTTCTGCGTCGTACAAAGACACGGTGGTTGGAACCAAAGATCTCAAATTTGGACTCATCAGACCAAAGCACAGATTTCCACTGGTCTAATGTCAATTCCTTGTGTTCTTTAGCCCAAACAAGTCTCTTCTACTTGTTTCCTGTCCTTAGCAGTGGTTTCCTAGCAGCTATTTTACCATGAAGGCCTGATGCACACAGTCTCCTCTTAACAGTTGTTGTAGAGATGCGTCTGCTGCTAGAACTCTGTGTGGCATTGACCTGGTCTCTAATCTGAGCTGCTGTTAACCTGCGATTTCTGAGGCTGGTGACTCGGATGAACTTATCCTCCGCAGCAGAGGTGACTCTTGGTCTTCCTTTCCTGGGGCGGTCCTCATGTGAGCCAGTTTCTTTGTAGCGCTTGATGGTTTTTGCGACTGCACTTGGGGACACTTGCAAAGTTTTCCCAATTTTTCGGACTAACTGACCTTCATTTCTTAAAGTAATGATGGCCACTCGTTTTTCTTTACTTGGCTGCTTTTTTCTTGCCATAATACAAATTCTAACAGTCTATTCAGTAAGACTATCAGCTGTGTATCCACCTGACTTCTGCCCAACACAACTCATTTATAAGGCAAGAAATCCCACTTATTAAACCTGACAGGGCACACCTGTGAAGTGAAAACCATTTCAGGTGACTACCTCTTGAAGCTCATCAAGAGAATGCCAAGAGTGTGCAAAGCAGTAATCAAAGCAAAAGGTGGCTACTTTGAAGAACCTAGAATATAAGACATATTTTCAGTTGTTTCACACTTCTTTGTTAAGTATATAATTCCACATGTGTTAATTCATAGTTTTGATGCCTTCAGTGTGAATCTACAATTTTCATAGTCATGAAAATACAGAAAACTCTTTGAATGAGAAGGTGTGTCCAAACTTTTGGTCTGTACTGTATATATCATTTCTAGCTTAACTTTTATTAATTTTATTTATATAATGCTTTGTAATACAGGGAATGCTGACAGGGAATCTGTCATGACTTTATAGGCTTTTACCCATAGCAAACCTAAGGGCTTTCATTAGGACTAAATCTGTCATGGTAGCCCATTAGTACCACATGATTACATCAGGTGAGACCAGTGGGCTGAGAAATGGAACATCCTGACACTGTCAAACACCTTAGTAGACACCTTTATAACTGACTGCAATATCTAAGGGATTAAACTGCCAGGATCAGAGTTACCTCTGATCCCAGCTGTTGGCAGGTGCATGTGTGTAAAGGGGGATTTACATAGGACAATTCTGCAGCTAATTGTCTCCAAGAAAGCTTTCCTTCCCGACAGTCAGCTGCTCACATTTACATGCAGTGATCTCCTTCACTGTATGAGGACAAGGGATTGCTATAGTGATCCCTCGTCCTCATACAGAATCATGGTTTCTGAGCAGCTGATCGCTGTTTAGACCACACAATCCCCAGAAACAATGATCATTGTCACATGTATTAACGACAGGATCACCCGATGAACGGACGTTTCACTCATTCATCAGGTGAACGGCAGTTGTCACAGGCAGATTGTTGGAAATGACCATTCAAAGGAATGGTCGTTGCCAATAAGTTGAACAATTATTGGCTCATGTAAATGCAGCTTAACAGTCGCACTCCTGTCACTGATCTTGTGGTTACAAGCACAATACATACTTACATACAAGGTCATTGTGACGTATACATTGTGACATGGGTACATATTGCAAACTATATGTATAGTCTGAGCCAGTTTACTCCCTTTCATCTGCTTCTTTCTGCTACTGTTCTCAAGTTGTCAAGAAGTTGGGCAGATGGAAAGAAATAACACTTGACTGTGGGCTGGTTTAACATACACAAGTATAGAGACACCTAAGTGTCATTTTACTGTGGATGTCCCCAACAACAGTAAATTTCTAGACATCAACCTGTAATAAAGGAATATTGAATGAAGATGTGTGTACAGTATACTTCATAAAGGGTAAATTTACTGGAACGATAACCAATATGAATGTAACTGTGATTATTTTTCTAGGTTAGCATTAGAGATGAGCGAACGTGCTCGAAACGAGCACTGTACCACTCGGCTCCCCTGCGCTCGCATGGGCGCAGGCAGCCGCTTCCGTCCTCCTCAGGAGGACGGAAGCGGCTGCCTGCGCCCATGCGAGCGCAGGGGAGCCGAGCAGTATAGTACTCGTTTCGAGCACGTTCGCTCATCTCTAGTTAGCATGCCATAGTTATTAAAGGGGTTCTTCAGGAATTAAGAAAATAGAAATACTTAAATGTTACTTTATTATAAATATATTCCCAACTACTTTTCATGTCATGTTACCATACAATGGCTCATTTTGCCTTGGGAGCAATAATTAGGAGAAATAAAATGGCCACCAACCTATTAGTACACATAAAACCTGTCCTAATCATACAGCAGGACAAGTTACTTCAGAACACTAAGGTAAAGAGCTGCCTCATCCTCCTCTCTGCTCTGCTTGTCAGGGATTATGATCCTGAATACAGCTGAGCGTTAGCTGATTCTCTGCAGGAATGGAGTTCATGAGGAGACATGAAATGCAGAGAGGATGGACAAATGCCGATCGCGGACATTTAACCCCTCAGGTGCCACGGTCAAGCCTCCTCCCGTGTGGCGATCGGAGGAGCCGGAGCGTGCCTGCAGCAGCCCCTGTCATAGTAAATGACAGTAGGCTGCTGCATAGGCTTTCCTATGGAGCCCTTGCCTGTAATAGGGCTGCATAGGAAAGCACTAAAATCATCATAGACTCCAATGTAAGAGCATTGGAGTCTATGATATAAGCAATCAAATTATTGCTAGTTATAGTTCCCCTCGGGGAACTATAAAAAAGTGTAAAAAAAAAAAATAAAGTTTTAAAAAAATAAAAAACGTTAAAAGCACCCCCCTTTCCCGAAAATAAAATAAAAGTATTCAAAAATAAAAAAATACACATCATGGGTATCGCCGTGTGCAAAAACGCCCATATTATAAAAATAAAAAAAATATTTCCCATACGGAAAAATGCGATACGGAAAAAAGCGTCAAAATGGCCGATTTGCCATTTTTTGTCGTTTTTTTTTAAATTAAATAAAAAGTGATCAAAAAGTCATACACACCCCAGAATTGTATCAATAAAAAGTTCAGATCGCCTCGCAAAAAATGAGCCCCCATACAGCTCCGTACACATAAATACCAAAAAGTTATAGGGATCAAGAACTGAAGAAAAAAAAATGTCCAACTTTATAATTTTTTTATCACTATCAAAATGCAAGAAAAACTATAAATATTAGGTATCGCCGGATTTGTATTGACCAGTAGAATGAAAGTAACTGGTTTTAACGCACATTGAACGGCGTAAAAAAACCCGTAAAACTGTGGAAGAATTGCGTTTTTTTTGCAATTTCACCCGATTTGGAATTTTTTTCCCGCTTCCCACTACACCATATGCAATATTAAATGGTGGCGTTGGAAAGTCCCGCAAAAAACAAGCCATCATGCAGTTATGTGAACAGAAAAATAAAAAAGTTATGGCTGTATCAAGGCAGGGAGCGCAAAACGAAAACACAAAACTGAGAAAACCTCCGGGGCTGAAAGGGTTAAAAAATGCATGTGGTTTTTGCAACAACATACCTGCGGTTATGGTGTCTTTTCTTCCAGCATGGGAAAACACACAGCAGACTTAAATTACATTAATCCCTCGGTGACCTCGAACTTTAAAGATGGCGCCCATTTCAAATAGCAGAGACTAGTGACGGATGTATGTGATCATCCCTACGACTGATCGTACTACAAGTACTATGTCTTGAGAAGAGACGTCTAAGGGGGTACTTGATTAACCTATACAAATATATAAATGGGCCATACAAAAAAGACGGTGAAAAACTGTTCCATGTAAACTGGAGAAGAAAAATTTCAGTCTCCAGAAGGATCAAAGCTTCTTTACTGTAAGAACTGTGAACCTGCGGAATAGACTTCCTCAGGACGGGGTCACAGCAGGGAACAGTGGACAGTTTAAAAGGGTTTAGATGAATTCTTGAAAGTAAATGACATTAATGCTTATGAAAAACGTGTAGAAATCGGAATCTTACTTCCTTCTGGGATTGGCATCCCCCCCATCCCTTGGTTGAACTTGATGGACTTATGTCTTTTTTCAACCGTATTAACTATGTGTAACTATGTAACTATTGGTACTATTACAGATACTGGGGCACTATGAGTGCTATTATATACTGGGGGGCCATTATATGTCCAGGTGACACTACAGAGGGGTATTTTTTATACTCAGAGCAATGTGGGGAGGGTACATAATATATGACCAAACTACAGGGGTTGGTATTAAAAAAAAAAAAAAAAAGCTGTTAAAAACTGGTGCAAAATGGCCAAAAAATGGAAGCACACACTGATACCAATTGTCCATGAAAAACTGACAGTGTGTCCGTTTTTAGTGGCCATTTTTTTCACCAATGTGTGAATGTAGCCATATTTTTGCACCTTGCAAATGTTAATAACTAAGCAGTTCCATGCTTCTTTTCCATCTAAATTGTTTTGGTTTACTTGGGGTTCTTAAGGCCTGAAGTATCCACCCCATACTTTGTATTTGGCCAAACTGAGAAGTAGTTTAGGTGATTTATGTTTACTAAAAGGGGTTTTCCAAGTGTTTTTTTACTTCTGACCTATCAGTATCTGGTCGTTGAGGGTCCGCCTCCTGGGACCCCTGCCAATCAGCTGTCTGATAGGGCAGGGGCATCCTCCTTTTGAGTCTGCCTGTCTTAGTTGAATTAGAGTAATAATGTCTACCATATATTTTGCTCAATTTGTGCAAAAATCCCTCTTATCATGGTAAGTTTGGAATGAGATATGGGAAAATCATTTGAGTCTACTGCTTGGGACTGTAGTACATAATAATATCTAACAAATCTAGAACCAGCTGAGTACCTCAGATGGATCCAGAACTCCCCTGCATTCGTTGCTCCAATTTCTCTTTAGATTTATTTCAAACTGGCAGCTCAGACCTTTATCAGTGGGTATGACATTTCTGCTCCAGCTCTTTCCATGTAACTGTCAAAGCTTTGAACAGAAGATACGGCTGATAGCAGTTGTAGAATAGAACTGAGCATGTGTGACCACCTCAGTGAGAAATAAGGTAAAAAAAAAACAGACATGGTGGTACCATACAAATCAATTTTATTGAATAACTCAATGGCTATACTACATTTTTAATTAATTTGCAAGTGTTCAAATCCAGGTTCTGGTTTGAAAAATGACTAGATAGTCCAAAAAGTGTCCAAGATTTACACACACAGTGGCTGATGTTTGATGATCAATCTGGTCAACATTTTGATTGTGTAATGTAAGTTTTTCCATCTATTAGGTGGCTTACTTTTTGTCAGACTATTGGCACATATGAAACCATGCTTCCTCCACCTCTAAGCTTCACCCACTTTCATGTAGCTTATTGGCCAAGGCACACTGGAACACTATGTCGTCCTTTTAATCCCTATAGTACTCAAGTGTATGAAGTAACTTGTCTTGTAGGATACTCACATATAGCTCAGCTTTGAAACCACCATCGATCCTGGTCAAGTCTTCAACGCCTTTAGCTGTAAAACAACCCCATATAATCAGGCTCCCTCCACCGAACTTGATGGTTCCTTCGATTTCTCAATCCTTTAGACCCCTTTTCCCCTGTTTCTTCCAGACCCATTTGCACCCATGAGAGCCCAGGTTATTGACTTGTGTTTCATCACTCCTAATCATCAGTTTCCAATTTTCTACTGTCCACGTACTTTTTTGCAAACGCAAGCAGATGCTTCGTATGACAATATTGAAGTCAAGCCTTCTTCACCTTTTTTCGGGCCACTATTCCAGACTTGTGTAATGCATGTTGCATGGTGCTTGCATGGACATCTGTGATCTCACTATTACAAATCATACGAGCCACCTCCACTTCCATGTTTGTCGTGCCAGAACTGATAGACCTTGTGATGAGTTGACTTGTTGACTCCGATATTTTGCTTTGACGTCCATCTCTTAGCTTTGTAATGGATGGACGGACTAAATTTTGTATTCTTCCAACTGCACTCACATGATACAGTTTGGCAATTTTCTATACCTCTGTCAATGAGCTGGATGATGCTCTTTCTCTTTTCTTGGGAAACCATCGTCATGACTGCTCCTCGATTTGAACCAGTGACCGCTTGCTTGGGAATCAACCTAAAAACACACTGAGCTATTAGGGAATGTGAGAACAGGTTGTAATTTGCAGTATACAAGAAGAAAAGGATTGTTCCACCACCAGGAGCAAAACAGTAGCAATGCAGTTACATGACAAGAATCTATATAACTAATCATATGCTAAATAGTTTCAAGTCCAGTTTATGTATGAGACAGTCAAGATGATAAAATGATGGTAGTCTCACATTCGAAGCTGCAGTGGATGGTGATATATGGAGCCTGAAAAGTTCAAAACATTGTTACCCTTTTGCTTGTCAGTGTATACCCCAATGTGTCCAGTCTAGGCAATCCTCTGAGAGTTAGGGCCCATTCAGACAGGCGTAGTGCTTTGCGGATCCGCAATACACGGATACCGGCCATGTGCATTCTGCAATTTGCGGACCACATGTGGCCACAACCATAATAGAAAATGCCTATTCTTGTCTGCAATTGCGGACAAGAACAGGACATGTTCTATCTTTCCCACTGAACCACAAAACCACGGATGAAGACAGCACACTGTGTCACACGTTTCTTTGGCGTTTTTTTCTGCCATTATAAACCTGTTTGTGTCTCTATCTGTTATATCTGATGAAGGGGGCTACAGTACCCCCGAAACGTGTTGTTTTAGAGATAACTCTTTTATTCTTCTAACAATAAAGAAGACTCGCTTGGATCATGACTACACTGGCATTGATTTCTTTGCGTCTAGAAGGGGATAAAAGGAAAAAAACTTCTCTCACTATATGTCTATTCCTTGAGAGATTGGGCAATCTCTTGACAAGGATCGACCCCACGGCAGCATAACCAACTCCTGGTAAAAGAACCTTGTACGAAGTCTACAGTAGAGTTGTGCTTATTTATAGCATAACTTGACAAGGTGAGCCTTCCATTTTATGTGTACCACTTATTTTACATCGAACGTACTATCCTATTTTGCGCTCTTCTTTTGTGTCCACTCCCACCTTTGCTGTATTCTCTGAAAGCAGGTACAGATGGAAATAGTGAGGAATGTTTCAATCACCATATATGTTTCGAACTGTTCGTTATACATTGATTATGCTTTATTTGCATGAAACTCGAAGACCATATTTTTCGGGGGGGGGGGGTTTGCAGCTGTTACTTAAAAAATAAAGCAAAACAAGGCTGTTTGTCAGTGAATAATATTAATTCAGCAAGCAATTGAAATCAGTGCTATTAAATTATACTCTAATTTCTACATAATTACATCCTTTTCTCTGTAATATCATAAAATTTTCTCTCTCTCATAGTATGTTATATATACAGTACTTAGCTAAAGCCTTAACATTTTAATTTCATAAGTATTTTTGTATGTAGTTAAAGGGTTTTGTGGTATTTTACAATGATAGGCTATCCTTAGAATAGGCCATTAATTTGTGCACGTTGGAGGTCCTCCAGGACCCTCACTAACCAATAGAAAGAAGGGGCTATGGTTTTTGCTGGAGTGCTGCAGCAGTTCTACTGTACTACATGACCCATGGATGCCATACATGGATGATGTGGCTGTGTCAGCTATTTCAACTCAAGCCATGCAAGTGAATGGAGCCGGGCAATGCTGTGCTCCAGCACTGTTCTGCTGATTATTGAGGGTCCTAGGGATTGGACCTACACTAACACGTACTGATGGGATTTCTAGGAAATGGTTAACTGGAGGTATCTTAGTGATAGTTGCTGGGTAATGGGCTGGTTGCATTTTCCCCTAGTTAGTAGAGAGTCTGCTAACAAGCAAGCTAGAGTGAAGACCTGTTTGGTGTGTGCTCCTTCCAATCAGTCCAAGACAGATTCTTCTCCAGAACAACACTACTCTTGTGAGTGAAAGCCACCAGAAAAAATTAACCTCTGACAGAAAGAAGCATTGCATTACTGCAGAAGGTTGAGGACCACAAGGTTGTGCTTGGACTGAGTCAATAAGGGTAACGCACACATTTGGCTTTAGACTTTACTGCCTGAGGTCTAGGTTTATTTCTTTGGGTGCCTGCCACACTTCTGAGAAGGACTGGCTATCCAAACTGGGACTGCATCCCACAGCTATTAATTGCAGAGAAATCTTGAGGAATTGTACGGTCACTTTGGGAAGATTGGTAGAGATTAGGGTCAGTTACCATCACAATAGCCACTTTCTATAAACAGTCTTCTGGGGAAAGGCTGCCACCATGGAATACTTGAGAACTGTGCCTGCTGCATGTATTTGTACTGTGACCCCTATCATCTATTCAATAAGGAAGACACTTTATTTTGCAGTAATCGAGCTGGACTGGGCTGTGAACTCTATACCCTATTATTGCTGCTTTCCTCCTGTCCTCCTGCCTTGCACCCCACTTCTCATTCTTCCTTAACATAAAGGGCCACCATCAGACAGAAGGCCTCAATAGTCTAGTGTTTGTTAATTAATTGATCATTTACATAATTTACTGTTGTATTTGCTTACTTGTTATTGAACAGTATGCCTAAATATGCATTTAGCAATGATACAATGCTGCAAATACAGAGGAAAGCATAAATGTGTTGCTTAAAATAGACACATTTATTTCAGCTTGGGTTTTTTTCTATTCCAGTCACAGCACAGAAAAACTGTGAGCTATCCTGAATGGCAGCATGTGTTATTTGGGTGGATTATGAGTTGTAAAACCAATTCAGCAGATGCAAAATTGGGTAAGAAAATAAATAGTTTTGCAGAAAGCATTTGTATCCATTGAAGCCAGTGGATTCTTAGTAAGAGCATCTGTTCACTGAGGGACAAGATGAGAACTACCATCTGTCACGGTTTTATCAGTTAAGATGAATTTGTAGTAAAATGCACATATGACAATATGTTAAAATACACAGTAACTGTAATCTGGAGTAAATTTACATGTGGCCTATTTTATGTTCCTTATTGTAGTTTTTAAGCCTTCCTGTAAACATACTCATTCACTGTCCATTACAGATGAAGATGTGTAGATATGTTTGCGAATGAAAAACTGCTGTATCTGTGGAAGCAATTACTGTCTCTCTTGTGAATTTGGCATCAGTTATGATGTTGAGAATATAAATACTACCCTGATCAACCATATTCTGGTTCTAACATATTACTAAAAATCAGTAGTATATGCCATCACTTTCTGATAGGTTAGGGTGTATGGCGCTGTGCGGGTCGTTAAAGATGGAGCCCGCTTTCTTTTTAAACAGCATACACCAGGGGCTAATCTCTGTGATCAACGATAGCGACCTCAGATACTGTGGTCAAATGTGCCAATGGCATCTGGGAGCTAAAAAAGCAGGTAGCAGGCATTCCTGGGGTCTGTAATGGTTCCCCCTAGCGGGTATGCTCCTGAGTGGTCTGAGGCTGGCACAGATATGTTTCTACGGAGACCATGCCTTTGGCAGGGTTCCATAGGAATATAATGAAAATCTAATAGACTCTAATGTAATTCATTGGAGTCTATGAGAGAAGCAGTCTAATGATTGCATGTTCTACTTCCCTATTGGAAATTCATGGGCATCACCACATGCAAAAACACTCATACTAATATAAAAATATTTATCCCATACAGCAAATGAGGAAACGGAAAAAAAAATCAAAATAGTTAAATCAGCGTTTTTTTTGCTTGCATCACCTCCCAAAAAAACTTCAACAAAAAGGCATACACAAACAAAATGGTATAAAGAAAAAGTAAATATCCCCACACAAACAAATGAGCCCCCACATAGCTCTGCACATATAACTACTAAAAAGTTGTAACGGTCAGAATATGGAGATGGAAAGAAAAATTCATTTTTTGGAAGTTTTTTCAGTATTAAAACACAAGAAAAATTATAAAAATGTGGTATTGCTGTAAGTGTACTGACCTGGAAAATGAAGGTAACAGATCAGTTTTACTGCATAGGGAATACCGTAAAAACAAAACCCATAAAACTGTAGTGTAATTGCATTTTTTTCCAATTCCACTCCATTTGGAATTTTTCCCTAGATTCCCACATTATAAGATGTTATTTTTTGTATTGGTACACATTATAAGGGGGTATTTTTGTATTGGCACACATTATAAGGGGGTAGTTTTTGTACTGGTGGATATTATAAGGGGGTAGTTTTGGTACTGGCATATATTATAATGGGGTATTTTTGTAGTGGCACACATCATAAGGGAGAATTTTTGTACTGTCACACATTATAAAGGGTATTTTTGTATTGGCACATATAAGGGTGTATTTTTGTACTGGCACACACTAGGGGATATTTTTCTACTGGTACCCATTATTAGGAGAATTATTACTACTGGGGGACTATGGGGAACATGATTTCCAGTATGGGCACAATGGGGGCATTATTACTATTGGAAGCACTGTTAACACTATGCTCTCTGGCAGATAAATACAATCATGGCTGGAAGTGTTGCTACCCCTGAATTTTTTTTCAGAAAATTACTTATTTCTCCCAGAAAATTTTTGCAACTACACATGTTTTGTTATACACATGTTTATTTCCTTTGTGTGTATTGGAACAACACAAAAAAAAACTGAGAAAAAAAGCCAAAAAATGATATAATTTCACACAAAACTGCAAAAATGGGCCAGACAAATTTACTGGCACCCTCAACTTAATATATAGTTGCACACCCTTTGGAAGAAATAACTGAAATCCACTCTTCGTTTGCAAACTGCTCCAGCTCTCTCATATTTAAAGGGTGCCTTCTTCCAATATAAATTTTAAGATCTCTCCACAGGTGTTCAATGGGATTTAGACTAGGACTCATTGTTGGCCACTTGAGAATTCTCCGGCGCTTTGTTCCCATCCATTTCTGGGTGCTTCTTAAAGTATGTTTGGGGTCATTGTCGTGTTCTAAGACCCATGACCTTGGAAGCAAACACAGCTTTCTGACACTGGGCCCTACATTGCAACCCAAAATCCTTTGGTAATTTTCATATTTCATGATGCCTTTCACACAGTCAAGGCACCGAGTGCCAAAGGTAGCAAAACAACCCCAAAACATCTTTCAACCTCCACCATATTTGACTGTAGGTACTGTATTCTTTTCTTTGTAGGCCTTGTTCCATTTTCAGTAAACAGTAGAATCATGTGCTTTACCAAAAAGCTCTGTCTTGGTCTCATCTGTCCACAAGACGTGGGGTTCTCCTGGGTCTCCTGCCATAACATTTCATTTCATTCAAATGTCAATGTATAGTTCGCGCTGACACTGATGCACCCTGAGCCTGCAGGGCAGCTTGAATTTCTTCAGAACTTGATGGGGGCTGCTGATTCACCATCCAAACTTTCCTGCTTTGCAACCTTTCAGCAATTTTTCTTTTCTGTCCACATCCAGGGAGATTAGCTACAGTGCCATGGGTTGTAAACTTCTTCATTATGTTGTGCACCGGGGACAAAGAAACATCAGGATCTCTGGAGACTTGTAACCTTGAGATTGTTGATATTCTTCCACAATTTTGGTTCTCAAGTCCTCAGACAATTCTCTTCTCCTCTTTCTGCTCTCCATGCTTAGTATGACACACACAGACACACAATGCAAAGATTGATTCAACTTCTCCCCTTTTTTATTTTAAGGTGTAAATTTTATATTTCCCACACCTGTTACTTGCCACAGGTGAGTTTGAACCTACAAATTTGAAAATGTGCCAACAATATTATCTGGCCTATTTTTGGAGCTTTGTGTGAAAATATATGCAATTTACCTTTTTTTTCTCTACTTTTTAATGTTGTCCAAAACACGTAAAGGAAATAAATATGTGTATAAGGAAACATGTAATTGTAATAATTTTCTGGGAGAAATACTTAATTTTCTAGAAAAAAATTCAAAACTTGCAGCCATGACTTGTATTTGTATTGGTGGGACTTTGAGGAGCACCATTACTATGGGTGGTGCCCTTGCACAGTATCAACTTAGCACAATTATTTTTGGGAGACATTATGTTTACAGTGTTAGTGTCACTGGCACTATTTGCTTGGCGCTGTTATTTTTTAGGGCACTGTGTGCCAATAATTAGGAGCACTATATGTGTGGTACTAGTATTTTCAGGAAGAACTTGGTGCAGGGGCTCACCATTAATGAGACAAAGTGAGGCAGACACTTCAGGTGGCACCATCTAGGGGAAGGGGGGGCGTCAAATGTGAAGCAGTGACAGCGCAGCACTCTATAGGCTGTCACTGTATTGAAAGAACAGCCTATCCCTCCCTAGTCCATCCTTAAATCTGTCTGGCTCTGGCAGCACTTTACATATCACAGCCATGCCTAAGAGGCTAAAATCCATCATCTGCATAAAACACCAACTTCGGGCGTTGTTCGGTACTGGTGTACTGTGTGCTCGCTGCCGGTCTGTCACTCACTGATGTGCCGCCTAGTTGAGGTCCGCTGCTCTGAGGAGCAGCTTGGCACCTCCTGAGCTGCCTATACTGTGCCCCTGTTGTGGCTGTCCTGAGACTGCATGAAGCGTCTGCTGAGGTTGTGATTTGTAACATGTGCTCATCTCGACAGCCTCTGCTGAGTCAGTGTGGAAGACCAGTGCTGCTGGGCTGGCACTTGATGCCTGCAGCTAGCGCTCACCCTACCCCCCACCCCCATTCTCAGGATCCTGGCTGGCAGTGTGCAGCACCTCAGAGAGGGTGCTGAAATTAAAGTGTGATTTGAAGAGCCTGTTCAACATAGGAGGAACAAGTGAGGACTGCAGGCTGCCTGTGTCACCACTGTGCCAGCCCAGACTACTACAACCTACAGTTTTGCCTCGCGGTTTGCCTCTGACTGGTATGTTTTCTTTATACCCTGGCCATCACCCTGGTCCCCACTAGTCCCTCCTGTGACTACCTGGCCGGGACATGATGTGGGCATAACCACTGTGAAAAAGGCACGATTTAGCCATAACTACTGTGGGCATTACTACTGTGAAGGGCACAATGTGGGCATATCTACTGTGAGTGGGCACACTGTGTACATATCTATCGTGAGTGGGCACAATGTAGGCATAACTCCTCTGCAGAGGCACAGAGGGGAATGATTACCATGTGGGGGCAATAAGGGGACTGGGTGTGATTGAGCATGTAACGTAACATATCTGTTTGGTAGTTGCTACATCTGTAATTATTACACTGCAGATTTTATAACGTGAACATAATTTTTTTTTCTCTGCTATCTGTCCTCTACTGTATCTCTACACCCACCCTGTTGAGTGTGAAAACGGGGGTGCCATTTCATGGTTCGTCTCAGGCAGAAGAAAGGCTAGCTTGTATTGGGTGGCACAGCAGGCACAATATTGGGGGTGATAATATTGTGAGGATGATATAAAAGTGGGAAACTAAGATATCTGTGTGTCAAACTCTGCAGAGACCTCTGTTTCGTTTTTGCCATAAAGGTATCAGATAATGATAAACATTGTTTGGAGCAAGAGATTGACCTCAGGCCCACTCATGAGACCTTTGCAATGGGCACACGAATGTATTAAAAAGGCCCTGTTTAATTCATACCACATTTGGGTTCTATGTTTGGCATATAGGCTGGGATATTTTCTTTGCGTACCGTAGACTATTCTATTAAATCTTTTACAATTGATGACTGCTTTAACCATACAAATGGCAAGCATCTAAGAGTTTGCCTTTTGTGCTGTAAATAGAGTTTCGAACTGGATAAAAATTACTAGCAACAGTATGTAATTTTGTATAACCAGACTCATGCACAGACAGCTTACCTCCAAACCGTCCCGGATCCAGCGGGACAGTCCCGGATTGCAGTGGCTGTCCTGTTGTCTCAGTACTGGGGAGGTATGTCCCAGTTTCTGGAAGCTATCCCTGCGTCCATAGGAAGCAGAGACAGTTGCCTGTATTATGAAGCAGAGGGCCGGCACTGGCTCACTGCTTCATCCATCATCCCTCCGCCTCCTCCACAGACTAGAGCAGCCGATGTCCTGCTGCTGATGCTGCCAGGAAGAAGGTAAGTATGTGGTGTTTATTTTTTTAACTTTCTGTGAGTGGCTCAATGTGGGCATATTACTGGGGGCACAACATATTACTGGGGAGCACAATGTGGGCATATTACTGGGGGAACTATGTGGGCATATTACTGGGGGGCACAGCTGGGCATATTACTGGGAACACAGCTGGGCATATTAATGGGGGCACAATGTGGGCATATTACTGGGGGCACATAACTGGGCATATTACTGGGGACACAACTGGGCATATTACTGGGGGCACAGCTGGGCATATTAATGGGGGTACAAAACTGGAGAATAATTGCTATGTGGGGCAGTAAGGAGACTGGGTGGGATTAGGTGTATAATTATGTTTTGGGCGGAGTTAGAGACGTGGCCTAGTGCAGTAAAAATATGCTTTGCGTGCCACACAAAATGCCCTTTTTTGTTTATTTACAAAGTTGCGATGTACGAGACAGTACCTGTGTGGAATGTATGATCCACCTTTGCCTGGTCCACACTTAGAGAGATCAGCAGTAGGAGGATTAGGTCAAGTGTGGAAAGACTGCAGCAAGCAAAACAGCAATGATCCAGAGGCGGTCACATTTCACTCCATGGCAGACACACACTGTCAACATTTACAAGTTAAAGACTATTATTAGCCAAACATATGCTAAAAGACTATACTTTTCAATACAGTTGTACACAAAAACCGAATACAACGCTACTCTTTTTTAATACTCTTTATTAACATGAGTCAATGGCAGAACAGTATAGGTATATAAAACTGCACATCACTAGGGCAAGACATATAAAAAGGCCCATAGAATGGAATTTCTAAGCAGATTGTGAACCTTGCACAGTACAGCCTGCATACCTCATCTTCCATGTAAATCATTCTGTGCTTCACCCTGCTACACATACAAAAGATGTACCTACGGTACATATATTTGACAATGAACGAAGATGGCTTTGTTCATTATCTTATTATCTGGCCATTAAATACACTATAAAATGATTGCTTAAAAGTTGTTTAAATGAGAAGGGGGAGTTTTTGCTCAACTATTTTAACCGTCCTGTGTAGAGATGAGCGAATCTATTCGCCGATTCGTAGATTCGTATCGAATCTTGGAAATTTTCAGCTGCGAAGCGAAACTGAATTTCTTTGGATTTGCTTCGTATTATTCGTAAATCTTCGCAAAATTTTACACGCTAACGATACGAACGATACGTATGAAACAGAAGAAAAGTACGCATTCTGCGTGAGGCGGGACAATGACGATACACCCACGCAAGAGCGGGAAAGTGAAGATATGCCCCCCTTCGAACTGGAAAAAAACAGCCCGGCCCACCCGGATCTAACTGTTTTGCACGTATAGGGAGTGAAGACTCCTCCCTCAGTGCTCCACCCTCCTCTGAAGTCTGAACCAGTTGAGACCAGCGCTGACCTCAGAGCAAGTGGCAAGCATTATGGCTAAAAAACAGCTGCATCCAAATTGGAATGAGATGTATTTTGGAGACGACTTACCTGAACCACCACCCGCTCAAGACATCAGGGTGTCACAAGTCTGCCAGAGAAACCCAGCTTCAGCGCCTGTGTGTTCCTTACCACCTGCTGAGGTTGCTGTTGCTGCGACTGGTGAGGCGGCCGGAGCGTCTGCTTTGGCTTGTGCGGCTGGAGCGTCTGCTTTGGCTCCTGCGGCTGGAATGTCTGCTTTGGCTCCTGTGGCTGGAACGTCTGCTTTGGCTCCTGCGGCTGGAACGTCTGCTTTGGTTCCTGCGGCTGGAACGTCTGCTTTGGCTCGTGCGGCGGAGGCGGCTGGAGTGTCCACTTCGCTGCCCAGGAGGAGATCCACCCCTTCCATACACCAGAACCCAATTGTTCCACCATCTGTGACGGCCCATGCACAGACCCTCTGGGACTATAAAACCACAGTGGAGGACTGGGTAATACAGGTACTCGACCACCCTAGGCCGGGAGATCCTTCATTGGAACGGAGAAAGGGAACTGTGATTTGGTTTTCCGTTGGGAGAGGGTCTGGCTTCCTGCAGGATGATGAGGATGGAAAGGAATATTTTGTGAGCTGCAGGTCGGTGAAACGGCCGTACCTGCCACAACATCGGCATAGCCTGTATGTGGGGGATCAGGTGGAGTACACCCCCCATGGCGTCCCTGAAAGGCCCTTTTGCGACCAGGGTTACCCTCTTTTCAAAGCCTCTGGTGCCTACAATGGAACCAGAAGTGTGGCCGGATGAACCACTAGGTCCAGGACGCTTGTGCTACCTGCAGGAGTGCCCAGATGGCGTCCTCCGGTTCAGGGAAAAGCCGCAGCCTCAGCTGGAGCCTCTGATTTCTGGACTGCCAGCACCACCACCACAGTCCTTACAGCTGGGTCAGCTGACCACATTATCGTTCACCTTCCAATCCACGGTGGTCCACCAATACCAGCTGCCGTGGAAGATGAAGCCAGCAACCGGGGAAGCTGGGGCTTCTTTCCTGGATGCAACCTTTCTGGAACCGCTGCAGCCGGAAGTCCTTACCCCTGCTGTCCCGGCAGGAGCATCCGGAAAAGCAAAAATGGCTGCAGCGTGCGTCACCACCACCCGGACCCGGTCAATTCCAACTTCAGGAAGAAGAGGGCACTGGAGTTCCACCACCGCAGTGAGCATGGCCTACAAGAGGCAGGAGCGTCCTCTGATGAGCTTCAGCAGCAGCTCGAGCGAGGAGGACTTCAGGTCCCTCATATGAGGAACCCAACTACTGGCAGTGTCAAGGACACTGCAGGAGGACCTATGGGAGCCACACCATGGACTGCATCTGATGGGTGAGATGCTAGTTGGCAGTTTTTTATGTTTAGTTTGTGTTGCCCCCGTTTGACTCTCACCCAGATGGCCATGGCTGTCAGGACTCCCCCCCATTCTGCAGAAATTTCCCTGTTGCGCCGAAGTGCGCCTATTTTCCTTTTTACCCCCTTCTCAGGTTATTTGGGAGCCCCCTTTTCCAAAAAGGTTCTCTATTTGCTGCTATTCTCTATTATCAATGTGGATTACACATTACCTGTTTGGATTACAATTTAACCTTACGTGGATTAATTTACAATTGAATTATGGAATATGTGTTCCAGACAGTGTTTTATCATGCCAACTAGGATCCATAAGGAGAGACTCAAACGTATATCTGAGCCTTTTATGCTTGCAAATGTGAAATTGATTGCACTAAAATGTTTGCATACTTATGTCTTTGCTGTCTTTAGCCCATTGTGTGTATTCTTTTTCTGGTACTGCAATGTGTCCTATTATGCAGTTATTGTACGGTGTTTTTAGTAAATTATTCACTTATTGATCGCTAGCAGCAGTGAGCACCTTATTTTTCTAGTTCATATGGACTGCCTCTAAAGATTGTAAGCCACGGCCTAGCCTCATGCATATGACGCAATCGCGCCAATAGTACGCTAAGGATTTGTACGCACTTTTGTACGCTAATGCTTACGTATTGCATATTTTAATTACGCTGACTGTACGTACGTAATTTGGGCAGGAATGTTCGCAAAAAACGTGTATTTTTTTTACGTAGATTCGACTAATAAGTTCCTTTAAATACGAATCTTGTAAGAAATTCGGAGAATATTCAGCGAAGCAAATTTTGAATGATTCGCTCATCTCTAGTCCTGTGTTACTTGTATAAACATTTCATAGACCTGCCTTTTTTTTAGAACATAGCAATCTTAATATTTCCCTTCAGGAATAGACCTATATGTCATTTCTACTGTGCTCTGTCATGAGAACAATTTAATAATAGAAAACAGGAACAAATCCTGAATAAATAGTCTGGTTTCTTACATAGTGAGCTGGAACTTCATTGATAGCTCATCAATTCCACATTTAATTACCTCTTTGCACTATCTAAAAAAGAGTTATGGCTGAATGAGTATAGATCCGTTCCACTTATAATAAGCAGTTCTACTGGAGTAAGAATGCATCCTAATTTAACAAGTTTGCCAGCCACCCTAATTAAGTTTGTGGCTCAGTAGCAGTGCAGAATGCTTTAAAACAAAAGCCGATACAACCACATCCTTCCATTCCAGAAGATTATTATTTCTTTGCAAGTAAAAATCTCATGTACTTTTTTTTATAGTGTTCTTGTTTCCTCGAAGATATGTGTACATATCATTTTTTCCAAGTAATTTAAAGGAAAGTCTACATAAAAGATAAGCAATATTGTACATGCACTATATGGACAAAAGTGTTGGGTCATCTACACAGGGGTACACCTAGCCTTTCTGCTGCTTGAGGCGAAAACTGGAATGGCGCCCCAACCCCCCAATGCCAATTTCTTAACTGAACCCTTCCCACTAGCCATCCTGTTAAAGACATACTTGGAAAACATTACATACAAAGCTACAAAACATACAGAGTAATGCAGCACTACATACTGTACCCATTGTGCTTCTCAATACTATACTGCAGAGACAGATAATTCCCCTTCCACTGCCCCCTTCTTGCCCCTACCTGGTGCTGCCTGAGGCAATCGCCTCACCTCGCATCATTGGTGGTGCACCCCTGCATCTACACATCACACCTATAGGAGTTTTCTGACATCCTATTTTACTCCCATAGGCATTAATATAGAGTCAGTGCCTCCTCTGCAGCTAAAAAAAAGTTCCAATCTTCAGAGAAGGCTTTCTGAAAAATATTGGAGTTTGTCTGTGGGAAATTTTACCCATTCGTCCAGAAAAACATTTGTAAGGTCTCCCAGACTCACTCAACCATGCCTTTTTGGAGCTTGCTTTGTGCACTGGGGCACAGTCATACTGAAACAAAAAAATATCTTTCCCAAACTGTTCCCACAAACGTAGAAGCTTACAATTGTCTTGTTATTCTAAAGAGGTAATGCCCCTGAATATTAGGTCAATTCACAACTTCCCTACCTTCAAACGTGCCCTAAAAACACATCTTTTCAGGCAGGCTTATCAAGCTTCCTAAAATGATCTTTCCCCAACTAAACCGCTCCCCCACCAACTCCTCTGGCCTGAACTCGATCCTTTAATAGTCCCAAATCCGAAGCAGATCGGCCGGCACCACACCTTTCACTACAATTATGGCTCGAATCCTATTTATCACAATCAACTACCTTATGTGTCACCCCCTATTCCTCATAGATTGTAAGCTCTTGCGAGCAGGGCCCTCACTCCTAGTGTTTCAGTTGTATATTAGCCAGTCATTTTCGTATTGTACAAGAACCCTATGATTTTGTAAAGCGCAGCGGAATATGGTGGCGCTATATAAATAAATATTATTATTATTAAGTAAGATTTCCCTTCACCAGAACTAAGAGGCCTAGGCCAAGCCCTGAGAAACAACCCCACGGCATCATCCCTCTTTCACCAAACTTTACAGTTTTCACAATGCAGTCAGCAGGTAATGTTCTCCTGCCATTTGCCAAACCCATGCTCATGCATCAGATTACCAGGTAGAGATGCATGGAGAAAATTTCATACACTTGAAGATACTAAGGACCTATACCTGTGCCCTCTGCCTCGCCAAACAGACCTACATCCCCTTTCTCATCTCTTCATTATCCAGTAATCAAAAAAACATTTTGGCACTTTACACTCCCTCCTCAGTCCTAAAGTGCAGGCACCCATCACTGACCTCTGTGCTGAAGATCAGGCCATCAATTTAAAAGAGAAAATTGAAAACTTCCACCATGAAATTAGCTCCCAGTCTCCAAGCATCCGCTTCCCACTCACACCTCCTCTGGTTCACTTTCTACATGTTATCCAGTCACAAAAGAACTCTCCAGGCTTCTCTTTTCTTCTTGATCTACTACCTGCACTACTGACCCTATTCCCTCACACTTCCTCCAGTCTCTCTGCCTTCACTACCCATCTAACCAAAATGTTCAACATTTTTCTTTCTTCTGGCATCTTCTCCTACTCTTTCAAACATTCTGTTATAATCCAGTTACTGAAAAAACTCTCTTTATCTATCCTTCACAGCTATCTACAGATCAGTCTCTAATCTCCCCTCCATCTCTAAGCTTCTGGAATGACTGGTCTATTTCCTCCTCATTTGCTATCTCTCTGCTCTTTCTTTGACCTCCTACAATCTGGTTTCTGCCCTCCACACTCTACGGAAAATGCCCTTACCAAAGTGGAAAATGACTTCCTGACAGTCAAATGAAATGGTAACTACTCTCTACTAATTCTCCTAGATCTCTCTGCAGCATTTGATACTGTAGACCACCTACTCAGCACAAATCAATCTATTGGTCTTAAGGACACTACTTTCTCCTGGTTTTCTTCCTATCTCTCTGGGCATTCTTTCTGTGCATCATTTCCTGGCTTTACTTCTTCTCTCCCCCCTATTGCTGTCCATATATTTGATTTTCAGTACCATCTCACTGCTGACAACATCACCCCTGCTGTATGACAGAACACCACTACCTGTCCGCTGTTATGTCCTCTCTCTAGCTGAAACTGAATTTTTAAAAAACTAAACTATTTCTGTTTTATCCATCTACTAACTTGCCTAAACCTTATATTTCTCTATCAATGTGTGGCATTACGATAATGTCTAGGCAGCATGCCATCTGTCTCAGTGTCATGTTTTGGAACTGGTTGAGTGTCGTTCACATGATCTTGCTGTGATGGTATATTTATGTTTTGATTGTTTAATTTTTTGAAGAAGAATTACAGATGAATAGGAGGAAAGGAGAGAAAAGAAAAAAGAAAGAAAAAATAATATAATATTTAAAAAAAAATAGTTTTGTATTTGTTTTTTTCTCACATATAGCATTTTTATATTATGCATTTCACCTTTTTAACTATTTATACATAATTTCATTTGTTTTTCACATGACTTTTTAATTCATCCCTTCATTATTTGCATTACGTTTTTCATTTTTACATTTTCTGCATGTGTGTTTTTTTACATTTTTCACACTTTTTTACTTGCTTTCATCACCTTCACACTCCACATTCATTATATTTTTTCTTTACCAACTCTACACCTTAATTTTTACTTCTACACATTATCATTTCATCACATTATTTGTCTTATGCTTTTTTCACTCACATCTTTTTGTTCTTCCCTTCCCATGTGTTCCACTTATATTTCACATTATTACATTATTTAATTATATATTTTTATTATTTTTGTACACATATTCTTTATATAGTCCTGATTATTTTGATCTGTTATTATATATTTAATTATGATCTGTTATATATCTAATCATGTATACTATCATATTACCATCGATCATGTGTGTCCCTTATTACTATCATATTACCATCAATCATGTGCGTTCCTTATTATAATCTTTTTAATACATACATAGTCATGTGTATTGTAACTATATCACATAATTATGCCTTCTTTTACGCACAATTATTAGCAATTCTATACCCTTATAGGGCCTCTTATTTGTTTTAATAGTTGCTGCTTTGCCAGTTTCACACACCATTTCAAATATGGCCGCCACGGTGCGCGCCGCATCTTGCGCATGTGCCAGGCTGGTGACGCAGCGGATCGTGCAATTTCCTGCACGCTCTGTGCCCCCTTTTGGTCTTCTGGATGGCTGCATGGTGTGGACGCTAGCGCGCCAGGTAAATAGTGGTAACCTTGATTTGAATAGCCTTCTGCTGTGTTCACATATGGCATGCGCCTGACTATTTGATTAATTATGCAGACAAATGTGGCTGTGCAACTTCATTTGTCATACCGTGATCATGTGATACTTTGATGGCTCCTTATATTCCCTCTGGTTCTATTGCCCACCACTAGAGATGAGCGAATCTATTCACCGCTTCGTAGCTCCGATACGAATCTTGGAAATTTTCCGCTGCGAAGCGAATCCAGAGTTTTTGAGATTCGCTCCGTTAGATTTTTAGATTTGAAAATGTTTTTAAAGCTTTCTACGAATTCGCTACGTACTTGTCTGCTTAGTTGTACGCTAATGCTACGTATAAGTTACTTTATATGCCGATACGTACGAATTCAGTTAATTAGCAAACTTTTACTGTTCGTTATTCGTGCGGCAAAAAGCCCGGGAAGAAAGCGGTCACCTGACCTAGTGGGAAGGACTTGCTCTGATTGGCTCACAGGCTTGGTAAGCCGGGACTCCCGGGAGCTTACCATTGAAAGTATAGAGAGTGAAGACTCCTCCCTTGTAGCTCTGCCTCATCTCCAGTTCGAGACCCAGAGCAAGAGTGCTGGGCAAGATGGCGAAGCAGCTGCGCCCCAACTGGGCAGAAATAGATTGGGGTAGCGATATCCCCGAGGATAAAGAGGAGCCAGAAGAGAATTATGTGGACCAGTGGATTCCTAAGCCAAGACCAGAGAAGACACTGGTGGTGTCCGCCACGCCGGCCGGTGCACCCGAGGCCCCCAGGGCTCCTGTTCCGCCCATGAAGAAGGATTACTCCTTTAGGCAAAACGAGATTGTCCCAGCCTCAGTGACCGAAAATGTCCTGACATTATGGGATTACAAAAAAGCCGTCAAGGATTGGGTAATACAAGTCTTGGATCATCCCAGGCCAGAGGACCCTTAATTAGAACGGAGAAAAGACACCGTCATGTGGTTTTCCATAGAACGGGGAAGTGGGTTCCTCGCTGATGATGAGACCGCAGAGGAGTACTTCGTGGGCCGGCGCTCGGTGAAAAGCCCATATTTGCTACAACCCCACCATAGCCTGTATGCTGGTGACCAAGTGGAGTACACCCCTATGAAGTCTTTGAAGGGGCCCTTTGCCACTGGAGTGACGCTTTTAGCCAATACCTCTCGTATGTCAACCCCTGAAGTGTGTCCAGAAGATACGGCAACCATAGGCCGCGTACACTGCCTCCAGGAGATGGAAGATGGCACCCTGCGCTTTGGAGAAAAGCGCCAACCTCAGCCGGAGCTCCTGATCTCGGGTCTGCCACCACCACCCTCTCTTCAAGTGGGACAGCTAACTACAACAACCTTCTCCTACCAGCCCAAGGTAGTAAAGTACCAGCTTCCCTGGAAGATGGAGGCCGCCGCTGCAGCAGCCAGAGGAAGACCACTACCTGAACCCATGAAGCCGGAGTTTCTTACTCCCGTCGCATTGGCCGGAGGATTCAGCAAAATCAAGGCTTGGGTTGCCGCAACACTTACCAGTGTGACCACCCGGTCACTACCAGAATCCGCTACTAGAGGTCAGTGGAGCTCCACTACATCAGCTAGCATGGCTTACAAGAGGCAGGAGTGACCTCTAATGTGTTTTAGTAGCAGCAGCAGTGAGGAGGTTTTCCAAGGAGTTATGGGAGCCACAACGTGGACTACTTCTAACGGGTGAGAACTAGTTGGCCATTGTTTTATGTTAACTTGTTTTTATTGCCCCGTTTGCTCTCATCCAGATGGACACGGATTGTTAGGACTCCCCCCATCTGCAGATAAAGTTACGTCCCAGTTGCGCCTAAGCACGCCAATTCCCTTTTTCCCCCCTACTCAGGTTTTTGGGAGCCCCCTTTAAAAAAAGGGTTCTCTTTTAATATATTTTCTGCTATTTTATTACCCGATTGGATTACAATTTACCCATGTGGATTACAAATAAAGTTCGAGACTCTGTGTTCCAGTTTCATGCCAAGCGTCAGAAGAAAAGAGAGACTCAAACGTATCCTTGAGCCTATTATGCTTGTGATATTCCATGCACTAAAATGTTTGCACTATGCTAGTCCGCTTCAGGGAGAAGCCACAGACACAGCCAAGCCTCTAATCCATGGACTGTCACCACCACCACCACCACAGTCCTTTCAGCTGGGTCAGCCGACAACGTCATCATTTACATTTACGTTCCAATCCACAGTGATCCACCAGTACCAAATACCCTGGAAGATGAAGCCAGCAGCAGCCAGGGGAGCTGGGGCTTCTTCCCTGGATGCAAGCTTGCCTCCACCGCTGCAGCCCAAAGTACTTACCCCTGCTGTCCCGGCAGGAGTATCTGGAAAAGCGCAAGTGGCTGCAGCGCTCACCAGTGTGACCACCACCCGGACCTGGTCAAGTCCGACTGCCGGAAGAAGAGGGCAGTGGAGTTCCACCATGGCAGCGAGCGTGGCCTACAAGAGGCAGGAGCATCCTCTGATGTCGTTTAGTAGCAGCTCAAGCTAGGAGGACTTCAGGTCCCTCATCTGAGGAACCCAACTACTGGCTGTCTCAAGGACACTTCAAGAGGACCTATGGGAGTCACACCATGGACTGCACCTGACGGTTGAGAGCTAGTTGGCACTTTTTGTGTTTGTTTGTTTGTTTAGTTTGTATTGCCCCCGTTTGACTCTCACCCAGATGGACATGGCTGTCAGGACTCCCCCCATTCTGCAGAAAATTCCCAGTTGCGCCTAAGCGCGCCTATTTTCCTTTTTACCCCCTTCTCAGGTTATTTTGGAGCTCCCTTTGCAAAAAGGGTTCTCTATTTGCTGCTATTTTATATTATCCATGTGGATTACACATTACCTGTTTGGATTACAATATTACCTCACGTGGATTACAATTGAATTTTGGACTATGTGTTCCAGTGTTTTATCATGCCAAGAAGCCAAAAGGAGAGACTCAAACGTTTATCTGAGCCTTTTATGCTTGCAAATGTGAAATTGATTGCACTAAAATGTTTGCATACTTATGTCTTTGCTGCATTTTAGCTACACTGTTTTTACTGGTTCAGCAACGTTCAAGCACTTTAGCCCATTGTGTTTATTCTTTTTCTGGTACTGCAATGTATGTGTCCTAATATGCAGTTATTGAACGGTGTTTTTAGTAAATTATGCACTTAGCTGGATAGCTAGCGGCCTAGCCTCGTGCGTATGACGCATTCGCGATTCAATAGTACGCTAATGATTCGTACGCACTTTTGTACGCTAATGCTTATGTATTGCGTACTTTTAACTACGCTGACTGTACGTTCGTAATTTGTGGAGAAATGTTCGCAAAACACCAATTATTTTTTGAACGTAGATTCGACCGAATAAATTCGGATTAAGAACGAGTCTTGTCAGAAATTCGCTGAAGCGAATTTTGTATGATTCACTCATCTCTACCCACCACTAACCCTTGAGGAAGTAGACGGCGAAACGCGCGTCGGGATGTGGATCGGTGGTGCACTGTGGAGGGACTATTTAACTGGTCAGTAACTGCATATTTGACAAATAGGGTTATCTGCCCTTTTTTACTCACTTGTTGTGGTCTCTTTGACCAGTGAATTACATATCATGTTTCTGACCTTCCATTAGCACTTGCACTTTATTGTGCCCCATCTTGCTCCTCCTGTCCTATGTATTTTAATGTATTTTAACTTTTTGTGTGTGGCCAATCATGTCTATTTAATTGATTATTGATTTAATAAATTATGAACTAATCATGTTATTTTGTGTTTGTGCTTATTTATGACTAACAACCCATATACCGTATATTGGTTATATGTGATTCAGTTATATATGGTTTGGTGTTACGTCGTGGGAAATAGTTTCTTTTTTGGTCTATCAGTGTCATGTTTTACACTGATCTTTTCTTCACCCTCTATATTCAATCTCTTGCCTCCTGTTGCCACCTACACCTGATTAACATCTCAAAGATTTGACAATTTCTTACTATGGAAACCGCAAACACCATGTTGCTCTGATCCGTTCTTATCTTGATTACTGTAACTCATTGTCAACTGGTCCCCCCTCACTAACCTCACCCCTCTCCAATCCAACCCTGAATGTAGCAGCAAGACTCATCTGTCTAACCGCTACTCTTATGCCTCCACCCTGTGCCATTCATTGCATTGGTGGCCCATACAGTATATGATTGAACGTAAACTTCTCACTCTCACCCAAAAAGCTCTCCACAGTGCTGCACACCCCTATATCTCCACACTTATCCCTGTCTAGCACCATACCCATGCTCTACACTCTGCTAATGATCTTTTCAGTCATGTGCCCCCATAGATATGTACTAGGACAGAGCAAAACGGAATGCCTCTTAATTCCGTTATATTCTGTTATAATGGAATTCAATAACGCCAATGTGAACCGGGCATAACAATGAAGCTCCAAAACTTTAAAACGTTTTTCCTATGTGTGCATTGTTACTTACTCCACTTTTAAAGCTTTTAAGGGTTTCTGTCACCAGATTTGGGCATATCAAACAGGATGACATTTGCAATGTGCAAATGTCACCTGATGCCCAATCTGGTATTCCTTTTTCTTTTGGTGCCCCCGTTTTTGTAAAAAATGCACTTTTATTTTATGCTAATTAGGCTTACTAGGTGCAAGGGGCGGTTACCCTGCACCTAATAATCGCCGTTTGCCCACCTCTTGTCACGCCTCCGTTCTCTTGATTGGCAGGGCCAGGCAGCTCGCTCGATCTGCTGCCGGCCCTGTCCGCGCTTCAGATCCCGCGCCTCTGCCGTGTGGAATAAAATCGGCGCAGTGGGTGCCGCTGGCCGCCGGGCTCCCGGCTACCTCACTGCGCCTGCGCCGATGACGTCAGAGTACACCCGGCTGATGTCGGCTGCCATCTCTTCCGGGTGTACTCTGACGTCATCGGCGCAGGCGCAGTGAGGTAGCCGGGAGCCCGGCAGCCAGCGGCACTCACTGCACCTGCGCCGATTTTATTCCGCACGGCGCAGGTGCAGCGGACAGGGCCGGCAGCAGATCGAGCAAGCTGCCCTGTCAATCAAGAGAACGGAGGCGTGACAAGAGGTGGGCAAACGGCGATTACTAGGTGCTTGATATGCCCAAATCTGGTGACAGAAACCCTTTAACATATTGAAAGATCTTCACCCAAAATGCAAGTATCTAGAAATACATTCCCTCATTTTATAGCCTTCTCTACACATACACTTATGTACTGCAGCCATATTTAATTTTTGCTGTAATTTTTACAAAATTGCTGCAAAACTGCAATATTTTGGAATGATTTCATGAAAACTGTGGGCAAAAATGCAATATAACAGCAACATGAATACATTCCAGCCAGCAAGCATTTTGGAGGTGAGAACTTGCAAGTGGGTGAAATAGAGCATAATTTTATCTATTACATCAGATAATGTAAATTCATTTTGTTTTGCATTCTGAAGATAACCCATCCCATTTTTAAAGGGAATCTGTCTCCACAAAGTTGCATATTAATCCAAATGACTTCAGATGTGTACCTGCTGATTCCAGTGCACTTTGCCCCATCTTGATCAATGGCCCTGCTGCAAAGACATTTTTGTTTTTATTTTATGCAAATGATCTGCTGGTGTAATAAGGGTGTCAATGTTGCACCTCGTTCTTTGCTTCCTTTCCCTGCTGGCTGTACACTTCAGCCTTAGTCACATCACCAGGCATTGTCAACGTAATGAAGCCTGGCCCCGAACTCTTGAGCCCATACGTTCACCTCAGGGATCGGTACATGGGCAGTAAGGTCTGAAACTTGCCAGGCTTTGTTGCACCAAGCAAGTGATTTACATAAAATAATAAAATTGTGAATTTTTCTTTATCAGGGCCACTGATCAAGATGGGGCAAAGTGCATTGGAATCAAAGGCAAGCACACATCTGAAAAATAATTTGTATTAATATGCAGGAATGTGGTGACAGACTCCCTTTAACTATCCACTTTTTACATTTTACCTTAGCATTAGGAGGAACAATCACTAAAGCCAAAGCACTAGAACCAGAATGTGTACACTTGTGTGCCCACTTATATCCTCTCTACTAATGTTGTCCAACTATTGCATGCCTTTTAGAGTAATAGTGTACTAGAGGTGGCCTTTCTGGCACCAGGCACTGGGTAATTGTTAAGATGTTAGTGTCATGAATATAATGTGGGGGTGCATACTTCTTGTAGCTAGTATAGAATTATTTATGTTGTGTTTCTGTTATATAAAGTGTGATTTCTGCTGGATAGAAGGGTCATTAACCAAATGGCTGACCTCTCTTTGAAGCCTATGGTCTATCCCGGCAGGGTGGAGTCTGCCAGCTACATACAAGATGAGCAAATGGACATTTCTCCTCATCCTCCCGTCAGATCTCACACCTCTGGCTGCCAGGTACTAACTTCAAAGAAACATCTGCTCCCCCCTGCTAGACCAGATACTGGGGGAAAGCGACCCATTTTGGAGGGAGATTTGAAAACTGTAAAACAAAGAGATTTCAATATTCAATGCCCTCCATTCCCCTCATTAATTCCCCCCCAACGGAAGAACTGGGATTTAGTTAGTCAATGACTGGGCCAACCGGAAACTGAAAACCAATCCTAGTTCTATAAAATTGTTGCCTGGACATTTTTCAGTGTTACATTGTGTGGGAGTCACAGCCGAGCTGGCGATTAACCATTTTCTTCCCCTTCTCCCGGGGCAGTAAGTTTCTATTACTGTTTTTCTCCCATTTATTTTATTCTTACTGTTTGTGTACGTTATTCTTATCTTGTCTCATATTACATCTGTTTTTGTAAGCTCTGCACTACTTTTGTGTATAAAGTATTCCCTTTATAAGTCCGCTTTGTTGCTCTAAAGAATCCATAGCCTGGACGTGTGACTCTGTGGTTGCTTGTGAGCGGAACGGATATATATGTGAATTGTGCGAAGTCGGTGGTGGCAGCGGGTGTTTGGGGTGCTGTGTCTGTGTGTGTTTGTGGGTGATCTACACTCACTTTGCGGCCTGAATGTGCAGTGTGCGCAGAGTGGCCCCTGGCAGATCCATCCCTGGTCGCGACATGCGGCGGTGTGTATGTGACAGTTAGCAATTCTAAAAAGTTGTTCAAATGATTAAATAGGCTGCTTTTTAAATAAATAAGCCGATGGTATGTGGGTTGTCAGAAACTTAGGTGGTTTTCTGTAATTTGGCTCGGCTTCTTGGCAAGCATTAGAGAAGGCCTCACCAGTGCTGGTCGAGAAACTGCAACAAGTCACGTCACACCGCTGTGGTTTTGCTCACTACAGCAATGAAACCACTACATGAAAGCCTTCCTTACGTTAATGTATACTATTATACATATTCGAGGTGTTAGAAGATCTAGGTCAATTAACTAACAGAAGGGGAACACTTTTTGTTACTTATTATAAAAAAAAAGCTCTATTTTCATTTGCATATTGTACAGAGATTATACAGGAGATCCAAATCATTGCTGTGGAGAGTCAGTTTAACCTCTTCTCAGGATTTCGGGATGTGTGCACCACAATGTGGCAAATTCATTTAGAAGGAGTATTAATAAATTCTGCAGTCTGTCAGTTCACATCTCGGCATAGGAGAAAACAGCTGGGACAACAGCAGAGAAGACACTGCATGACAGCACTCTCTCCAGAGGCTGACACTATTACAGCCTGTACCTCTCCTTATGTTAAATTAACTTGTTCTGACTAGGTGACACTTCTGATGAGTAGTACACTGTGATGCAGAGAGCCCTGGTCACATGCTACTGTATGCAAGTACTGTCACTAAATATGCCACAAGAACCAGACAAATGTATGTCAGAGGAAATAAAAATGACTCAACAATGACTCAACCCTTGGCAGATCATATGAGGGCTTTCTTTAGTTCAAGGACAGTAAGACATTGACAGGAGAATATCACACAATGTAGGATATAGCACAATGTTATTCATGTACATGACCTGACAGGAAAATACTAAAAAATGAGTAGAATTAAACAGAAATACATTTCATATCAAAATATGTGAAAACACAGTGGTGGAGATTAACTAACCCAAACGCCCCAGAATTCTAACACAGTTTGCACCAAATAAACTAGCATGCATGCTTTGCACCACATTTACTACATGTTTGCTGCACTTTTTTGAGTCATCCAACAAGGAGGAATGGCTTGGTGGAAATAGGATGTTGTCTGCCAGGAAGGAGCATAGCTTAAAGGGGTTCTCCAAGTTAAATTTATTGATGACCTATCCTCAGGATAGGTCATCAATATCAGATCGGCGGGGGTCCGACACCCAGCACCCCCGCCGATCAGCTGTTTGAAGAGGAGGAACGCGCCGTACCAGTGCTGCCTCCTCTTCATTGTTTACACGCTAGCCATAACATGGGTAGCGGTGATGTAGGTAATTACACCTAACCGCCCCATTCATTTCAATGGGAAGGCTCGCACCCATACAAGTCTATGGGAGCGATCCTTCCCATTGAAATTACACCAGCTCACCGCTCGACCCCCTGAATATAGGTCATCAATAAATTTAACTTGGAGAACCCCTTTAAGATGCACCACAATTTTGTAGAATAAGTAAACACTAATAGGTGGTGTAAACTTTTATGCTGTCTAAAGATGCACCAGTTTTATCTTCCAGTATCAGTTACTTTGATAAACATGGTACAGTTTTAGACTGCCTACTCTAGGTTTACCTGTGGCATTAGCAAAAATAATGCAGCAGGTCCAGAGGCCAGGGACATCAATTGGCTTGTGATCCCACTAATAAGATACTTATTCATTTGCAGGGGCTATTACGTAGATACGTGGAATTGGATGTCCTTTCTAAGAGACTGGCAGAGAAACTGCTTCCGGTGTCCCCATCTAAACCATCATGGTATTTCCTACCAAAGGTACATAAAAATATGGACCGTCCATCTGGACGGCCCATAGTGACCGGGATTGGTTCTGTGACTG
>ONZH01009179.1:32500-110462 GCA_900303285.1 Rhinella marina | reverse complement strand
GTAGCCATGCTGGTTCAGTATGCCTTCAATTTTGAATAAATCCCCAACAGTGTCACCAGCAAAGCACCCCCACACCATCACACCTCCTCCTCCATGCTTCACGGTGGAAACCAGGCATGTAGAGTCCATCCGTTCACCTTTTCTGTGTCGCACAAAGACACGGTGGTTGGAACCAAAGATCTCAAATTAGGACTCATCAGACCAAAGCACAGATTTCCACTGGTCTAATGTCCATTCCTTGTGTTCTTTAGCCCAAAAAAGTCTCTTCTGCTTGTTGCCTGTCCTTAGCAGTGGTTTCTTAGCAGCTATTTTACCATGAAGGCCTGCTGCACACAGTCTCCTCTTAACAGTTGTTGTAGAGATGTGTCTGCTGCTAGAACTCTGTGTGGCATTGACCTGGTCTCTAATCTGAGCTGCTGTTAACCTGCGATTTCTGAGGCTGGTGACTCGGATGAACTTATCCTCCGCAGCAGAGGTGACTCTTGGTCTTCCTTTCTGGGGCGGTCCTCATGTGAGCCAGTTTCTTTGTAGCGCTTGATGGTTTTTGCGACTGCACTTGGGGACACTTTCAAAGTTTTCCCAATTTTTCGGACTGACTGACCTTCATTTCTTAAAGTAATGATGGCCACTAGTTTTTCTTTACATAGCTGCTTTTTTTCTTGCCATAATTCAAATTCTAACAGTCTATTCAGTAGGGCTATCAGCTGTGTATCCACCTGACTTCTGCCCAACACAACTCATGGTCCCAACCCCATTTATAAGGCAAGAAATCCCACTTATTAAACCTGACAGGGAACACCTGTGAAGTGAAAACCATTTCAGGTGACTACCTCTTGAAGCTCATCAAGAGAATGCCAAGAGTGTGCAAAGCAGAAATCAAAGCAAAAGGTGGCTACTTTGAAGAACCTAGAATATAAGACATATTTTCAGTTGTTTCACACTTTTTTGTTAAGTATATAATTCCACATGTGTTAATTCATAGTTTTGAGGCCTTCAGTGTGAATCTACAATTTTCATAGTCATGAAAAAACAGAAAACTCTTTGAATGAGAAGGTGTGTCCAAACTTTTGGTCTGTACTGTATATATATATATACTATATACTGTAGATCTCCAGCATACCACTACATGCTACCAAGCTTTTCAAATCTGTTGAAAAGCAAATATGTACAATTATGAAGTAAAGGGAGAACTAGAGATTAGCTATTCAGCTGTATGTTCTATAGCTGGTACTATTGCCAAATCTAATTTGTACAAACAAACTCACGGAATAAAGTGGCAGAAAATGCTCAAAACCCCATATGCTGTTGTGCATTTCTCACCAGGGGAGCAAATCCTACACATGTGATCCGTTGCTGACAGCAATCCCCAGCAAAAATGCATACGATGGAGTATGCCCGCAGCGGACCACATAGTAACATAGTTTATAAGGCAAAAAAAATCTGTCCATCCAGTTCGGCCACGTGTACCACAAAAACATCCTACACAGAATGGACAAATGTGTGGATTAAAGATGAGCGAATCTATTCGCCGATTCGTATAGAATCTTGGAAATTTTTAGTTGCGAAGCGCATTCGCTACGTAGTTTGTCCTATAAATTATACGCTATTGCTACGTATAATATAAACTCCTTTGTGGCACTCTGCTCAGCCGTCATAGGGTTCCCATTCCTACGTATAAGTTACTGTTGCGTACGAATTCAATTCATTAGCGAAATTTTACTTTTAGTTTGTTTATTGTGTGCAAAAGCCCGGGAAGAAAGTGGTCACCTGACCTAGTGGGCAGGGCTTGCTCTGATTGGCTCAGGCTCGGTAAGCCAGTGACGCATCACTTCTGCTGCGACTGTTGAGACGAGCAGAAGCACTGTGTGTGAAGTTCTGAGACTCTGAGACCTGTTTTGTGAAAATTTGGGTGTAATTGCTCTGGGAATCCATATTACAGATATCAGGGATACTGCAGGGCAAGTGCATGGCTAGTAATTAATCAGGCAGGGAGAGAGAGACAGGGACAGATAGGAAGAGATAGGGAGAGACAGGGAGATACAGGGACAAAGACCAGCTGCAGGGTCACAGAGTGAATTGAAAAATGTGTGGAATGGATAAGCAAAAGGGGTCCAGTTCCAGCCAGACCTCGAGATCTAAAAAAAGGAGAAGGTGGCACAGGGCAGAAGTGCCAAAGGACCTGTAGCCGGAGCATCTACTAGTAGTATTCGCAATACTTGGCCATTGTTCCACCAGGTGCACCAAGGCGCAAAATTGTAGTGGAGGAGAAATGGATGAGGTAGTGGAATGGATGGCACGCTCATCAGGGCTGTGGAGTCGGTAAGCCAAAGCCCCGACTCCGACTCCTCAATTTCCCCTGACTCCAACTCCCTCATACATGGGGCATGTTTAAGTGATAACTTTAAACAAATTTGCATAAAATCAATAGTACAGATAAGTCATGACAAAAACAGTTTGTAATTTATCAGGCTTCTCTGGGTATAGCTCACTAAGGGCCTGATCAGAGGCGTAGCTAAAGGTTCAGCACATGGGGGGGCGAAACATACTTGAGTGGGCCCCCCACTTATTGGCTTCCCAAACGCACGTTTCCAACTTCACAGGCACATACTACTAGTTGTGGTTATAATACTGTATTAGCAAGATGACTATATAAACTGCTAGATCATCTATGCTGTTAAGTACAGTACAATAGACTTTCTACATACCCTAGTGTAAATACTCTACCACATAATGCAGTAAAATATAGGATTAATAGGAGTAAAAAAGGGGACTCCTATGTTAAAGGAAATATGTCCCCAGCTTTTACATCACTAAACTAACAGTCCCTTGCCCCCATCAGACCTGAGATCAGCTTAATGTGCCCCCATCAGACCTCAGATCAGCGTATTGTAACATAGTAACATAGTTTACAAGGCCGAAAAAAGACATCTGTCCATCCAGTTCGGCCTGTTTTCCTATAAGTTGATCCAGAGGAAGGCAAAAAAACCCTGTGAGGTAGAAGCCAGTTTTCCCCACTTTAGGGAAAAAAATTCCTTCCCGACTCCAATCAGGCAATCAGAATTACTCCCTGGATCAACGACCCCTCTCTAGTAACTATAACCTGTAATATTATTACCCTCCAGAAACACATCCAGGCCCCTCTTGAACTCTTTTAGTGAACTTACCATCACCACCTCCTCAGGCAGAGAGTTCCATAGTCTCACTGCTCTTACCGTAAAGAATCCTCTTCTATGTTTGTGTACAAACCTTCTTTCCTCCAGACGCAGAGGATGGCCCCTCGTCACAGTCACAGTCCTGGGGATAAATAGATCGTGGGAGAGATCTCTGTACTGTCCTCTGATATATTTATACATAGTTATTAGATCTCCCCTCAGTCGTCTTTTTTCTAAAGTGAATAAGCCTAATTTTGATAATCTTTCTGGGTACTGTAGTCCACCCATTCCAGTTATTACTTTAGTTGCCCTCCTCTGAACACTCTCCAGCTCTGCTATGTCTGCCTTGTTCACAGGAGCCCAGAACTGTACACAGTACTTCATGTGTGGTCTGACTAGTGATTTGTAAAGTGGCAGGACTATGTTCTCATCACGGGCATCTATGCCTCTTTTGATGCAACCCATTATCTTATTGGCCTTGGCAGCAGCTGTCTGACACTGGTTTCTGCAGCTTAGATTTCTGTTCACTAAAATTCCTAGGTCTTTTTCTATGTCAGAGTTACCCAATGTTTTACCATTCAGTATGTACTGGTGACTTGCATTATTCCTTCCCATATGCATAACCTTACATTTGTCAGTGTTAAACCTCATCTGCCACTTCTCTGCCCAAGCCTCCAGTCTATCCAGATCCATCTGTAGCAGTGTACTGTCCTCTTCTGTGTTAATTACTTTACACAGTTTAGTGTCATCTGCAAAAATTGATATTTTACTGTGCAAGCCTTCTACAAGATCATTAATAAATATATTGAAGAGAATAGGGCCCAATACTGACCCCTGTGGTACCCCACTAGTTACAGTGACCCAATCTGAGTATGTACCATTAATAACCACCCTCTGTTTTCTATCACTGAGCCAGTTACTTACCCACATACAGACATTTTCTCCCAGGCCAAGCATTCTCATCTTATATACTGTATTGTGCCCCCATCAGACCTTAGATCAGCAGAATGTGCCCCCATCAGACCTCAGATCAGCAGAATGTGCCCCCATCAGACCTCAGATCAGCAGAATGTGCCCCCATCAGACCTCAGATCAGCAGAATGTGCCCCCATCAGACCTCAGATCAACAGAATGTGCCCCATCAGACCTCAGATCAGCAGAATGTGCCCCATCAGACCTCAGATCAGCAGAATGTTCCCCCATCAGACCTCAGATCAGCAGAATGTTCCCCCATCAGACCTCAGATAGGCTTAATGTGCCCCCATCAGACCTCAGATCAGCGTATTGTGCCCCCATCAGACCTCAGATCAGCTTAATGTGCCCCCATCAGACCTCAGATAGGCTTAATGTGCCCCCATCAGACCTCAGATCGGCTTAATGTGCCCCCATCAGACCTCAGATCGGCTTAATGTGCCCCCATCAGACCTCAGATCAGCAGAATGTACCCCCATCAGACCTCAGATCAGCAGAATGTGCCCCCATCAGACCTCAGACCATCAGAATGTGCCCCCATCAGACCTCAGATCGGCTTAATGTGCCCCCATCAGACTCCATAATGGAAGCGCTCACTTGTATTCGCCTGATTGTACTAAGGCCATCCCTGCTGGGCCCCCCCAGAGGTATTGGACCCGGAGCATCGCCACCCCTGCCACCCCCCCCCCCAGTAGCTATGCCTGATGTATGAAAACTGTCTAGATCTAAGACTTCTTATGGATACTGTATCAGCAGATGACAGCAGATCATCCGGTTGATACTGAGATGAGCGTCAGGGCTGTGGCGTCGGAGTCGCGGAGTCAGAGTCGGTCACCATTTTGGTGGAGTCGGGATAAAATGGACCGACTCCGACTCCTAAAATATATAATGAATTAGTACATTTAGTTCAGTGCAATAAGTGCTGAATATATTTTTATAAGAATTTGTGAAAATGATGAAATGTCCTATAAATGTCTCTTCTATTCCTGATCTAAGGATTTAGGCTTTTAGTTGAGATGACTGTGTACTGCCCTTTACGTCCAGTGCACGTTCTCTCTGTATGCTTTATGTTTCCTCTGAGCTCATGTTTGGAGAGGTTAGCTGCTCTCATGGCTTCTATCTGCTGCTGATGTAAAACACCTAGAGCCTTATGTATGAAAACTGTCTAGGTGTAAAAGTTTCTTTGTTGCCCATAGCAACCAATCAGTGCTCCCCTTTCATTTCATATAGTGCTCTGGAGAAATGAAAGGGGAGCTCTGATTGGTTGCTACGGGCAACAAAAAAAGTCTTAGACCTAGACAGTTTTCATACATCAGGCCCAGAGGCGTAGCTACTGGGGGGGGGGGCAATACCTCTGGGGGGGGCCCAGCAGGGATGGCCTTAGTACAATCAGGCGAATACAAGTGAGCGCTTCCATTATGGAGTCCGATGGGGGCACATTAAGCCGATCTGAGGTCTGATGGGGGCACAATCTGATGATCTGAGGTCTGATGGGGCTACATTCTGCTGATCTGAGGTCTGATGGGGGAACATTCTGCTGATCTGAGGTCTGATGGGGGCACATTAAGCCGATCTGAGGTGTGATGGGGGCACATTAAGCCTATCTGAGGTGTGATGGGGGCACATTAAGCCTATCTGAGGTGTGATGGGGGCACATTAAGCCTATCTGAGGTGTGATGGGGGCACATTAAGCCTATCTGAGGTCTGATGGGGGCACATTAAGCCTATCTGAGGTCTGATGGGGGCAGATTAAGCCGATCTGAGGTCTGATGGGGGAACATTCTGCTGATCTGAGGTCTGATGGGGGCACATTCTGTTGATCTGAGGTCTGATGGGGGTACATTCTGCTGATCTGAGGTCTGATGGGGGTACATTCTGCTGATCTGAGGTCTGATGGGGGCACATTTTGCTGATCTGAGGTCTGATGGGGGCACATTCTGCTGATCTGAGGTCTGATGGGGGCACAATATGCTGATCTGAGGTCTGATGGGGGCACATTAAGCCGATCTCAGGTCTGATGGGGGCACATTAAGCCGATCTCAGGTCTGATGGGGGCAAGGGACTATTAGTTTAGTGATGTAAAAGCTGGGGACATATTTCCTTTAACATAGGAGTCCCCTTTTTTACTCCTATTAATCCTATATTTTACTGCATTATGTGGTAGAGTATTTAGAGTAGGGTATGTAGAAAGTCTATTGTACTGTACTTAACAGCATAGATGATCTAGCAGTTTATATAGTCATCTTGCTAATACAGTATTATAACCACAACTAGTTGTATGTGCCTGTGAAGTTGGAAAAGTGCGTTTGGGAAGCCAATAAGTGGGGGGCCCACTCAAGTATGTTTCGCCCCCCCCATGTGCTGAACCTCTAGCTACGCCTCTGATCAGGCCCTTAGTGAGCTGTACCCAGAGAAGCCTTATAGATTACAAAGGATTTTTGTCATGACTTATCTGTACTATTGATTTTATGCAAATTTGTTTAAAGTTATCACTTAAAGGGGTTGTCCGAGTTATTTTTTTGTTCTTTATATGTTTCTAACTTGTCAGGTATAACAACTTTCCCATATACTTTGTGTTTCCAAAGCTGCTGGTTTCTCAGAGTTGACTCAGGGTCACATGACCTGTGATGTCACCTTATCTCTCTGCTCTGTGATGTTTCGTGTACAAGCCTCAGTTCAGATAAGAGTCTGTACACGAGACGTCACTGGCCACGCCCCCTTTCTTTGCCGGGCTCCTGCTATCTGCTTTCTTCCTGGTTTCCTTCAGATAAAACATTAACCCCTTCAGCCAGAACACACTGAGGGCTCAAGGCTTTAGAACAAACAGTAGCTGCAGCAGTGAGAGGAGACAAATGCTGGGCAAGGAGCTATAGAGGAATTGTACAAGAACAGGTAGGGAGAATGTCCTGTGTGTATCAGCATTGTCATTGTACAGCTGGGACTTGTAGTCCTACACATACAACATGCTGCTGAGTATTCCAGCAGGCAGACATGTCACTCAGCACTTGTATTCATTCCCTTTGCAGAGAGGGGGGGAGAAGGGGGAGGGGCTGAGATTGTTGTTATTGCATGTAAACAAAGACCAGAAGAGAACCAGGGAAATTAGGAAATATGGATTTTTTTTTGCCTAAAACTTGCTTAACTTAGTTATATATTGCTGCCCATCAGATTTGAAGTGCTATATATTTTTTTTTCATAACTCGGACAACCCCTTTAAACATGCCCCATGTATGAGGGAGTCCGAGTCGGGAGTCGGAGTCGGGAGTCGGAGTCAGGGGAAATTGAGGAGTCGGAGCTCTGGCTTACCGACTCCACAGCCCTGGCTGTGAGTCCCACCTATCCCTGACTCATGTGACGCAGGCTGCACAGGTGCACCTGAAAGTTACACTTAGATGTTGAATGTGCCTTGATTTTGAGGTAACATTCAGGTGCAGCCTGCGTCACAAGAGTCAGGGATAGGTGGGACTCACAGCCTCCTCGCTCCTCCATTTGTATGTGTGATTTCACGCTGGAGGTAACTGGGAGCTGTTTGCTGTGTGTCGGACTTTATGCCCCTATCTGTAATTGCCCATACGGCATGTATGTTAGCGTTAGGTCCCGTACCACTTTGAGATACCTTGAAGGGGTGCGCAGGCTCCAGTATGTTCTTGATATAAGAATATATTGGCGAACGTCTCATTTTAATATCAGTGTGAGGGTTTAGCCATATATTGTCAATTGCATTTACCGTTGTAGTGTATCGTTTTCCGTGAATTGTCAAATCTAATTTGTACTATTAGTACCTAAGAGATTTCTTCAAACAAAATGGCCATGCTCACTGTGTAGACAAAAATTATTCAGACTAAATCCAGCCCCATCCTCCTAAACATCATGGCTCACATGATTCCATGTCTAACAGGAATACATAGCCTTATAAATCATTATAATGCTGTGCAATCCAGTCAGAAGAGAAGTGGTCAGAATGGGAACTAATATTGGCACACACAGTAAGTTGCCATGAGGATGACTGCTGTACGAAGGATGGGAGGAGGACTGCAGCAGAGATCAGACAGATGCTGGTGGTAGGGGACTTTATTAGTGTGAGGACACATGGGGTCTTGTGCTGCCATAACAGTGAATGTCGAACAGTATGTTGTCTTTTGGATGTTTGGGTTTGGCATATTCTGGGTCGGATACACAGATTGCTGGGTGGGGCTGGGGAAGACCTGGCAATCGTGGTACACACTGGTACCAATGACATAGTCAATGGGAGATGGAAGGTCTTTAAAATAATTTAGGGACTAAGAGATAGGCTTAAGTACAGGACCTCCAAGTTAGTGTATTCAGAAACACTACCGGTGCCATGGGCATCACTAGAGAGACTGCAGGAGATTAGGGAGTTAAATAAGTGGCCCAAAAGCTAGTGTAAAAAGTAAGAGTTTGGGTTCATGGAGAACTGGGCCAACTTCTCTGCTGGCCACAAGCTTTATAATGCCCCTTTCACACGAGCGGGAGACTCGCATGTCTCCCGCAATGCATCTACAGGGCTGGACTCCGGCACGGACAGGGATCGCATAGCATTATATGCGATCCCAGTCAGTGCCGGAGTCCAGCCCTGTAGATGCGTTGCGGGAGACATGAGAGTCTCCCGCTCGTGTGAAAGGGGCATAAATGTAGCCATGCACATCCGCATATTTACTATCATATTGTGCAGGATGTTTTGTATCTTTTTTCCGTGATTTTTTAAAAAATTTGTCTTGAAGGAGTGGCACCTTCAGGTGTGAATGCACATCTATTCCAGGAGAAGCATTAATGTGCACTTTTGCTCCACCTATCTAATAGGCAACCTTGATGAAGGTGGTACATATAGCTGTGTTCCTCCTCTCATTGTTGGCTGATGTAAACAGAGGTAACTAGGAGCAGCACACTATATGTGCAGGGTCTGCTCTCCTGAATGTAGATGCACAACCGCATAGGTAATTTACTGTAGGACCAGCCTGACCTGAGACCACCGTGGCGCTGTGTAGGTGGACACAGATGTGTTTTGATCAAAATATATTGGCTAAGAGTCTCAGCTTTTATCAATAGAGTGAGGCTTAGTCCATATGTTATGTTTGCATCTATTGTTTTAGTGCATTATTTTCCCTGACTGGCTACAAGCTCTAACTAAAGCCTCATTCACACGTCAGTGTTTTGGTCAGTGATTTCCATCAGTGATTTTGAGCCAAAACCAGGTGCGGCTCTAAACACAGAACAGGAGCAAATCTTTCCTTTATACCTTATGTCTGTGGAGGGTCCAATCCTGGTTTTGGCTCATAATTATAAACCCTTCCCGACCAGCACCGTAGCACTACGGCGCACTGACTGGGCGGGTGCAGGAGCTGCGCCCGCCCGATCAGCTGCGGGGGGCCGGCTGTTCCCAGTAGCCGGACCCCTGCTGCGTACGCCCGCATCGGTGAAAACACCGATGCGGGCGTATTAACCCTTCACGTGCCGCGGTCAGAGCTGACCGTGGCACATGCGATGTGGGTGGTCGGAAGGGGTGTCCATCGGGTGCCCGAGCTGGTGTGACGGGGACCCGATGGCTTAGATAGCAGCCGGATGCCTTCCTTAGGCATCCGACTGCTATCTACGGACGCCTGTGAGATCCAGCCCCCTGGATCTCACAGGCAGTAAGCTGGAAGTGTATTACTGTGTGTAATACACTTCCAGCCAATGCATTACAATACAGAAGTATTGTAATGCATTGTAAAGGGGATCAGACCCCAAAAGTTAAAAAAGTGTAAAAAAAGAAAAAAATAAAGTTTTACAAAAAAAAGTTTCAAATTCCAAAAAAAGTGTCCTATTCACAAAATAATATTAAAAAAAATTGTAAAAAATAGTGAAAAAAATAAAAATAGGCATATTAGGTATCTCCGCATCCGTATTGACCGGCTCGATAAAAATATCACATGATCCACCCCGCCAGGTGAACGTAGTAAAAAAATAAAAATAAAAAAAACTGTGCCAAAACAGCCTTTTTTTGGTCACCTTCCCTTACAAAAAGTGTAATAGCAGGCGATCAAAAAGGCGTATTTACCCCAAAATGGTACCAATCAAACCGTCATCTTTTCCCGCAGAAATGTAGACCCTACCTGAGACAATCAACCAAAAAATAAAAAAAATATGGCTCTCAGAAAATAGCAACACAAAAAAAAGATTTTATTCTGTTCAAAAATGCATCTAATGTGTAAAACTTTCCAAAAATAAAAATGTTTGACATATTGGGTATCGCCGCGTCCGTAACAACCTGCTCTATAAAAATATTACATGAGATGGCCCCCCAGGTGAATGCTGTAAAAAAAAATTTAAAAAAACTAATATGCCATAACAGCCATTTTTTTTCACCTTGCCTCACAAAAAGTGTAATAGCAGGCGATCAAAAAGTCTTATGTACCCCAAAATGGTACCAATGAAAACGTCACCTCATCCCGTAAAAAATGAGCCCTCACATAAGACAATAACTCAAAAAAATAAAAATCAATGGCTCCCACAAACCAATCCATCAAAATCTGTGCTGCAAAATCCATATGGCGCTCCTTCTGTTTTGAGTCCTGCCATGTACCCCCACAGCAGTTCATCACCACATATGGGGTGTTGCCGTTTTCAGGAGAAAATGGGGAACAAATTATGGGGTGGTATCTCCTGTTACCCCTCGTGAAAATGAAAAATTTGGGGCTAAAGCAACATTTTATTGGAAGAAATGAAACTTTTCATTTTCACAGCCAAGTGTTTCCAAATTCCGTAAAACGCTTAGGGGGTCAAACTGGCCAGTACCCCCCTTAATATATTCTTTGAAGGGCATAGTTTCCAAAATAGTGTCCATTTTTGAGGGTTTCCACTGTAGGGGTACGTCAGGGTCTCTCAATTACAAAATGGTGCCTAAAAACCATTCTAGCAAAATCTGCCTCCAAAATCCGTATGGCGCTCCTTTCCTTCTGACCACTGCCACAAACCCATAGAGACGTTTACCACCACATATGGGGTATTTCTGTAAACTGCAGAATCAGAGTAATGTATATTGAGGTTTAGTTTGCTGTTAACCCTTGCTGTTTTGCAAGAAAAAAATTATTAACATGAATAATCTACCAAAAAAGTGAAATTTTGAAATTTCACCTCCATTTTCCATTAATTCTTGTGGAACACCTCAAGGGTTAACAAAGTTTGTAACAGCAGTTTTTTATAATTTGAGGGGTGTAGTTTCTAAAATGGGGTCATTTATGGGTGGTTTCCATTGCGTAAGCCCCTCAAAATCACTTTATATCTGAATTGGTACTTAACAAAATGGTTTTGGAAATTTTGCTGAAAATTTGAAAAATGGCTTCTAAACTTCTAAGCCTTCTAACGTCCCAAAAAAGTAAAATGACATTTATAAAATGATGCCAACATGAAGAAGAGATATGGGGAATGTAAAATAATAACTATTTTTGGAGTTATTACTATATATTTTGAAAGTAGAGAAATTGAAATTTGCAAATTTGCTAATTTTTCCAAATTTTTGGTAAATTTGGTATTTTTTAAAAAATAAAAATGAAATATTTTGCCACAAATTTACTACTGTCGTGACAAGAAAACAATCTCAGAATGGCTTGGATAAGTAAAAGCGTTCCAAAGTTATTACCACATAAAGTGACACATGTCAGATTTGCAAAAAAATGGCCTGGTCAGGAAGGTGAAAACAGGCCCGGGGTTGAAGGGGTTAATGGAAATCACTGACCAAAACACTGACGTGTGAATGAGGCATTAGGGAGGGTCTGCACCTTAATGGGAAGGTTGCAGTGTGCTGGGGGAAAGAATTTTTAGATGGCTGGAGGAATTTTTCAGTATTGTATTTATTAGTATTGGGGCGAGGGGTTGAAATTAGTGAAAGTGAAATTGTGTAACTACCATCCGGTAAGTTTTTCATCCGGGAGTTTTCCGGGAGTTAACTACTGATGACCTATCCTCAGTATAAGTCATCAGTATCTGATCGGTGGGGGTCCGACACCCAGGACCCCCGCCAATCAGCCGTGAGCGCCGATGCCTTCTCTCAGCTTTTTTAGGCCAGTGACGTCAAGTTCATCAGTCACGTGGCCTTGGAGCGGCTCAGCCTCATTCAAGTGAATGGGGCTGAGCGCGATACCAAGCACAGCCGCTATACAATGTACAGCGATGTGCTTGGTGAGCTGAGAGAAGGCTTCGGCACTCACGGGAGCGCTGGTGCCTTCTCAAATAGCTGATCGGCGGGGTCGGACCCCCACCGATCAGACACCGATGACCTATCCTGAGGATAAGTCAAATTTAATACACACCTGTGATCATCTCATATGAGGCCACTGTAATATACTGCTCATGATGCTTCTTACCTTTTGGTACACAAATTGTGTTTTTAACCCTTTCTCAGCAGCAGAGTCCCTCCACTCTGTTAGCCATTTCAGAAATAAAGGATTTGGGCAGGGAAGCAGAGGCCGCTTGCGTCCAAATGTAACCGCACCAGGCATCTTCACTCATCTAGTTTTAGCTGGATATCGGAACCACCATAGTTTCTAAGAATGATTTAATATACATCAGATTAGTCAAAAGTGATACCACAAGCATATACAATCTGTAACAAAGTACTTTTACACTGTATACAACCACCATAGACTGTACAATGTTCATTTGAAAAGAGCAGTTGGATAAACTATTGATAAGAGGGTTTTCACTATTTTACTTGCTTTGTATACAAAGGGGTGTGCAATATGAGTTCAACAAATTGCTTTCTACAAATCAAGCCCCGAGCACATGAAGTATCTGTATATGTATATTTTGCTTTTACTGAATGGTGAAGTTTTCAAAACAATGGTATAAAAAATGATATGGGTTTTTCTTCTAATGAAAGTCAATAGCAGATATATGTAAATAGAAGGGTCTACAGTGGCACAATATAAGTTTGGAACCATCTGCGAAAATGAAAACGCAAAAAAATGTTTACTTCCCCTTTTAAAAGGAAAATTAGTCGATCACACTTTTTTTTTTAACGGGCATACAGTTTTATCTTTTTTTTTTTTTAAAAGTACATGTGATCCTAGCCTAAAAGTGGCCATACATCGTGAATAGTTATCGACTGTACAGCTATTCACCTAAATGTGATCGTAGTGGGGTGATGGGCGGAAGCCACTACCAGGTCTAGCATGCCTGACCCTTCTTTCTCCCAACAACGGTCATTAAGTTACAGTTGGTACACCCCCATACACATTATGGTAGGCCAGTCACACCAGAATCAGTAGGTGCAGCTGGTATTCATCTAATGTATAAGGTTAGTTACGTCATAAGGCTAGGTTCACATATATTAGTTGTGCCTGGCCAGTTGTTTAATGCTGAAGCTGGACACAACGGACATATATGTACAGTATTTCAGGGTTGTATCCATAATACAGGAGTAAACCTATCTGACCATGACCTTAGTTATTGCACTACATTAGATTTATATTAGAGTTTGTATAGTGGGTGGAAATTATATACCACCTACCGTATACTGCATTTTTTGCATTTCTAAAAAACACATGCAGCATTGAGTGTAGATGTGTGGTATGTATGAACGCCTCACATCTTACAGTTTTTGTAAATTATATTTTACTGGAGTATATATATTAGTCATAAATGAGAATTTTCCTCCAATTTCTAATATAACCATCGTCTACTGTAAAGTTGTATGAAGGTGGTTGTGCATCTTAATTATTAGGTTCTAAGTTTCTTCATGGTATGCTGCACACTCTCCAAAAATGTTGATTTTTGCCGTGTATAGCATCAATGTTTCACATATTTTTGCATGACTTCCAAATACTTCATGGCCTCTGTTTTACTGCACAAGCTCTTGTTGATCTGTACACTTGTAGTATATATATGAGCTCTGTACACATTGATATATTTACATTTCTTTTGTATCTAAACCTCTGCTTGAACGTGAGTTTTAGGTGCAAATGTTTGTTTTGATTATTTTTTTAAATAATTCCTGTGTTACAGATCAGTGAGTGTGAACCCACTGTGCTAACTAACCGGTTTGGCGTAGGGCTAACTCTAAGGGCATTATTCTGGCGTTTCCCAGCATTTACCTTTTAACCCCTTATACAGGGACATTGCTACGGGTTAGCAACCAGACCACAACCTCCTGGGATAGTCTTGCTGTAGTAGGCAGCTAAGCCACTGGGGTCAGGGAGCCCTGGATATAGAAAATGCACCAAAAACGCTGGAAAACTGCAGATACAGTCTGTACAAGCACCAAGGCCTGAATGCTGGTTTTACAGATCTAGGCAGCGCACAGTTAATGTAGACACAGGAAAGACTTTGGGGCGGTGTAGTGGTGAGGGACCTACAAGGCAGGCTGGGAACTTGACTGAAGTACAGATAGACTGGGTTAAACTTACACAAACTGAACTGAACTTGAAAGTGTAGGAGCACAAAGGATAGAAACAGAACTTGGAGCACGTCAGAAAATAATGCAGAATAAATGCGGGTTATTCACACTAGACTATCAAACACCTTTGCTGGTCACCAGAAAACCTAAAGCTGAGGCACTCTCTGCCTGGAGAGTGTGCCTTAAATACCCAGAGATGTTCAGCCTTTGTCTGTGGAAGGATCTGGGAGCAGGCCCTTTAAGAGTCCAGCATTGAAAGTGTGCACCCTCATTCAGAAAGCCGTATGTTGCTTTCTGCATCAGAATTAGATTGCGGATTAGATGCAGACCTATTCACTTCTATGGGGCCCCAAAAGATGCAGACAGCATTCCATGTGCTGTCCGCATCTTTTCTTCCTTTCCACTGCCCCGCAAAACAAATCCTATACTTGTCTGTGAAAATCAGAACGTAGCTCCATTAATGTGTAGGGCCTGGAAAAATGCAGAATGCAGTCTGTTGACTCTCACCGATCAGGTGTTTGAGAAGGCACTTGTGAGCACCATGGCATTCTCCACGTTTTACCAAGCACAGTGCTATACATTGCATCGCGGCTGTGCTTGGTATCGCAGCTCTGCCCCATTCCCTTCTATGGAGCTGAGCAGTCGTTCTAGAGAAAGTAGTGAGAAGGTGGCAGTGCTACTGTGAGTGCCGCTGCCTTCTCAAACAGCTGATCGGTGGGGGTCTCGGGTGTCGTACCCTCACCAAACAGATACTGATAACCACTCTATAGGTCATCAATATTTAAAGGGTTGTCTCACTTCAGTAAGTGGCATTTATCATGTACAGAAAGTTAATACAAGGCACTTACTAATGTATTGTTATTATCCATATTGCTTTCATTGCTTTATACACTGCTTGTTTCCATGGTTACAGACCACCCTGCAATCCATCAGTGGTGGCCGTGCTTGCACAATATAGGAAAAAGCACTAGCCTACGTGCGCTCCCATGGTCCCAGCCACCAGAGAGGTTGATTCTTTTTCCTATAGTGTGCAAGCACGACCACCACTGATGGATTGCAGGGTGGTCATAACCATGGAAATGAGCAGTGTATAATGTGATGGAAAAATGAATCCAGCAAAAGAAGCAATATGGATAATAACAATACATTAGTAAGTGGCTTGTATACCCTTTCTCTACATGATAAATGCCATTTACTGAAATGACATAACCCCTTTAAGTTTCAGAAAACCCCGTTACCTAATTAACAAAAACACCAGTAGCAAAAAATGCTTATGTGTCCTACGTTTCATGATTCCCATAGAAATTCAGCTAACATTTGGAGCTGGTGTTTTTAATATAATAAATGCATAAAAATGTAGGTGCATAAAACACTACCAAAAGAGTGTAGGGAAAAAACTGCTAAATTCTGTGTGTGCAGCAGTGATCTCCTCGGACAGCGTTTGCTCTTTACCATCTCTACGCTCACATTCCTGACAAGGACATGTTGCTGCATTAAAATAACACATTCTTGAACATTTTTTTCACCAATGTAAAAATAACTCTGCTGCATTTCTGTACTGTGAAGTAGTCTATGAAAGGAGTTTTGGCAGCTCAGTGGACGAACTGCACCTCTTGGTCTATGGGGAAAAATGCCATAGTCCTTAGCATTGGTATTATCCAAACATTTCAAACACCCAACAGGACAGAAATCTTGCTAATCCGACATGCAACACAAATAAACGTAAACCAGATTATCATAAAAATGACCTGATAAATCCGGCACTATGTAGGTCATATGTAGTAGTGGGTTCTTAGTAACTGAATTATCTTTACTGCTCCCATCCTGAAGACTATAGGAGGCTTAGGATATGGCTACTCAAGGTGTATTTTTGCCACAATTTCAGATTTTCTGCAGATGAAATCTGTGGCGGATATGTGCAGCATAGAGTCACATGCAGCAGATTTAGATCAGTAGTGCAGGTCAGTTTATGCTGTGGATATTTTTGCAGCATGTGAAAGGGATTTCTTAAAATTCATCCACTTTTCTGGTGATGTAAACGCTGCAGATTTGCTACACACAAAACCAGAAATCTGTAGCATATCCATTCTGTGTGAACAAACCCTTATAGTAATAATGTACAAGGTCTGCAGAGATACTTACAGATACAGAATATTGATTTAATATTGCTCAAGACAGAATTTCAGTCCCTGAGGTCCACCAAAGAATATTGGGGCACATTTATTAAGACACCTGAAACACGCCTAATATAGGCTTATTTCAGCTTAATAAATGACCCCCATTCAGTCACAGAGAACCCACTGGCACACTAAGGCATCTACTTTTAGATAAATTGTCTTGAGGATGCAGGGTTACCAGGATGTTAATATATACACACACATTTTAGCTATTACACTGCATGACAAGTCTCATATTACAAATATTGATAAGGATATGAATACAATGTCTGCCTAAGAGTGCCCTCACATGTGGCGGACTTTTCCAAAATCTGGATTATAAAGGCTTCCCCATGTTATTCTATGGGGCTGAAAAAGTGTCAATCCCGTGCTGTGTTCTGCTGCAGAACATTCCACAGCGTGAAAAAGGATTTATTGCAGGTTTTCTGATGCTGAATGTCTGAAATAATTTCAATGGGGGGGGGTGTAATAAGCACAGATATCTGCAACATAATTCACAAAGAAATCCCCATTCTATTTCATGCTGAAAATTCTGCAGCAAAATCCGTAACTTTGTAAAAATAAATAGATAAGCGCACCTGCAGATTTTCTGGGAGAAAATTATGCCACCTGCGAGGCCACCCTAAACTCTCGTGCACACGGCCGTTGTGTGGCCGTTCCGTACAATTTGCATGGGCTACATCCGAGCTGCGGATGTTGCTGGATCTGCCAGGGATCAGCAAAAACGCTTCCGTTATGTTAATACAACCCTGTGCATCCGCTATGAATGGATCTGGTTGTATTATCTCTAAAATGGACATGACTGATCCGACACTAAAATCACTGTAAGTCAATCGGCACCAGATCCATTTTCTTTTGTGTAAGAAAAAAGCAGTTTTTTTCTGGGTGGTATGGGAATGCAACCAAACGGAGCGGAATGCATGGGGACAAAACTGAAGCGTTTTCCTCTGGTATGACGGATCTCAATACTGGAAAGGAAAAACGCAGATGTGAAAATAGCCTTAACCCCTTCGCGCCCAGCGCCGTACATGTACGGCGCTGGGGCGATGCGGGCACATGGCGCCCGCTCGCGGGTGCGGCGGGCGTCATGGCCGGCAAGTCTCTGCTGTTTCTAACAGCAGAGACTTGCCGCTACTTACCGCCATCGGCGGCGTCTTCCTGCTTGATTAGATGCCGTGCGTTTCAACCCGGAAGCATTCGCTTCCGGGTGGTGTACAGACACCCCGTGTGGCCAATCGGGGTGTCTGTACACCATATGAAAACTGTAATCCTCGCTGGTGAGGATTACAGTTTTCAAAGTGCAATTCTTATTCTGGCCACTAGATGGCAGGCCAGGATAAGAAAATGAGCAACTCATGGATTTCTGAGTCTATAGAATCCATAATTGCTCATAAAGAAAAAAAAAAAAGCCACAATATATAAGCCCATATTTGAGCTTTCTAATAGTAAAAAAAAAAAAATTAAAAAAAAATGTTAAAAAAATATATAAAAAATAAAAAAGATGTAAAAGTTCAAATCACCCCCCTTTCCGTATAAGTAAAAAATAAATACCTAAATAACAATAAATATAGACATCATGGGTATCACCGTGACCGAAAACGCCCGTACTTTTAAAATATAAAAAAAAATTCCAATACGGCGAATTGTGTGGCGGAAAAAAGCGTCCAAATGGCGATTTGCCATTTTTTGTCGCTTTTTTTTTCTAAAAAAAATTTAATAAAAAGTGATCAAAAAGTCACACACCCCAGAATGTATCAATAAAAACTTCAGATCGTCCCGCAAAAAATGAGCCCCTATACAGCTCTGTACACATAAATACCAAAAAGTTATAGGGGTCAAGATTTGACAAGGAAAAAAAAAAAAAAAAAAAAAGGGCAACTTTCTAATTATTTTATCACTATGAAAACGCAGGAAAAACTATACATATTAGGTATTGCCGGATTCGTACTGAACAGTAGAATTAAAGTAAGGGATCAGTTTTAATGCACATCGAACGCTGTAAATAAGAAACCCGTAGAACTGTAGCGGAATAGCGTTTTCTTTGCAATTTCACCCGGTTTGGAATTTTTTTCCCGCTTCCCACTACACCGTATGCAATATTAAATGGTGGCGTTGGAAAGTACAACTTGTCCCGCAAAAAACAAGCCCTCATACAGCTATGTGAACAGAAAAATAAAAGCGTTATGGCTGTTTGAAGGCAGGGAGCGCAAAACGAAAATGCAGAACCGAAAAAAGCTCCGGGGGTGAAAGGGTTAAATAGGTCTCAGACTGATGCCATACAGTGGCATCCATTCACCCCAGAGTTCCATTGTATTAAAAAAATATATATATATATATATGAGAGAGAGAGAGAGGGTTTTTTTTTAAACCAAATTGTACTTTTTTTACTGGACTATGCTGCATTGTTGTATCCTTTTTTTTTTCCCTAACGTATACATCAAACGACAGAGGCATAAAATGTGATTTGAACCCAGCCTTAGACTGTCTACAACATGGATTTGTGTCCTGTAACAATAATAAGGGTCTTTCATCGTTGACTTCCAGAAGATAAGAACCTGTTCTGATTATGCAAGATCACGTAGCTGCACGGCTACACGGTTACAGGCCACAGCTCTAACTGTAACAAACCATGCACCTATAAATCTGCTGTATTCATGAACTCAGTCCTACCCCACAGCAGTGTTGGAAAGCCACTATGTATGGAGGCACACTTAGATTGCCTTCACATTTTGTTGCAGAAATTTTCTGTGAATGAAAATCAGTTCCATTCTCCCGAATGTTTTTTCTTTAATTGGGCTTGCAGAACTCTACTGTATATGCTTACCACCAAAAACAATCACATTATAAACTATGTTATTCAGTTGAATGGAACCAATTTCTGCAAAAAAAAAAAAATCTGCCACATGTGAACGCACCTTAATGGCTTTTGCAACTTTAATGCCACAGGAACGTCATGGGATGGAGCTAAACTGCGATGGGATGTCTGCAGTGGATATCAGCATCCTCCTTATGGACACTGTGCCAAAAAAACACATGTCCTTTCTTAGTGCACACGTGGTTTTATACCTACAGCTGCACAAATGGCTGCACAGCCTCCTACTGAAAACAACAGAAGGCAGATTTTGCATGGTCACCATGAGTCTTAGGCTACTGTCATGAGTCTTAGGCTACTTTCACACTAGCCTGAGGATAGGTCATCAATCCCAGAAAAAAACCTTTATAACAATAATTTCGTACTTTATCATATTTGAAATAAAAACATGGAATCCAGTGGGATTTTTTTTTGTATGTGCTTCTTATATATCCAGCCTCTGCACTTTTTATGGAGTTCTGTACAGATGTAACATGAACTACCTTACGACAACCACTGGGGATTTCTCTCTAGCATGTAGTTGGTGCTCAGACACTGGATTCTTTATCTTGTGCCTGGAATCTCTGCATTGGTTATGTGAGATACTTGTTACATTCAGTTCTCTCCTTCCCAGCTTACAAAACAGCTTTGAGATACAAAAATAGTAGTGCAGTAGGCTGAGACAGTCTTATACCTAAACGTACCATAATAAGAAATCATATCAGTAAGAAAAGTACAACTACAGGTTCAATAAATGTACTTTGCAGATCTCTTTATGCTGTAGTTTAGGCCATGTCATGTAAAATTGCTCCACTTGCCCCTTAGTGGACTACAAACTACAAGCTGGTGTACACAGTGTCAGTCAGCTGCTACAGAGCCAGACTGAGCCTAGTCTTTAGGAGCCATTCACAGTGAGCGATGTCTAAAGACACTGAATGTGCAATGCTGGATGTAGGAACGTGCAGCTACCTGTATACTGCTACTACCCAGCAGTTCTGGCTCAGCCATTTACCATCACAAACAAAATAAACTGGAGCTGGAGAATGAGGAATATCTTTAACCCTTCCTAGTGCACTGATTTTCCATTTTTAGTTTCTTACTCCTTGCCTTCCAAGAGCCATAACTTTTTTATTTTTCTATTCACATATCTTCATGAGGGCTTGTTATTTGCAGGACAAGTTGAGCTTTTGAATGGCACCGTTTTATATTGCATACAATATGATGGGAAACTGAAAAAAAATCTAAATGGGGTGGAATTAGAAAAAAAAGCAAGTATGACATTGTTTTATGGGCTTAATTTTTACAGAATTCCCTATTAGGTAAAAATGACGTTAACTTTATTCTGCGGGTCAGTACGATTACATGGATACCATTTACATAGTAACATAGTTTATAAGGCCGAAAAAAGACTTCTGTCCATCCAGTTCGGCCTGTTTTCCTACAAGTTGATCCAGAGGAAGGCAAAAAAACCCTGTGAGGTAGAAGCCAATTTTCCCCACTATAGGGAAAAAAATTCCTTACCGACTCCAATCAAGCAATCAGAATAACTCCCTGGATCAACGACCCCTCTCTAGTAACTATAACCTGTAATATTATTACCCTCCAGAAATACATCCAGGCCTCTCTTGAACTCTTTTAGTGAACTTACCATCACCACCTCCTCAGGCAGAGAGTTCCATAGTCTCACTGCTCTTACAGTAAAGAATCCTCTTCTATGTTTGTGTACAAACCTTCTTTCCTCCAGACGCAGAGGATGTCCCCTCGTCACAGTCATAGTCCTGGGGATAAATAGTTGATGTGAGAGATCTCTGTACTGACCCCTGATATATTTATACATAGTTATTAGATCTCCCCTCAGTTGTCTTTTTTTAAGTGAATAAGCCTAATTTTGATAATCTTTCTGGGTACTGTAGTCCACCCATTCCAGTTATTACTTTAGTTGCCCTCCTCTGAACCCTCTCCAGCTCTGCTATGTCTGCCTTGTTCACAGGAGCTCAGAACTGTACATAGTACTCCATGTGTGGTCTGACTAGTGATTTGTAAAGTGGCAGGACTATGTTCTCATCATGGGCATCTATGCCTCTTTTGATGTAACCCATTATCTTATTGGCCTTGGCAGCAGCTGTCTGACACTGGTTTCTGCAGCTTAGTTTGCTGTTCACTAAAATTCCTAGGTCCTTTTCCATGTCAGAGTTACCCAATGTTTTACCATTCAGTATGTACTGGTAACTTGCATTATTCCTTCCCATATGCATAACCTTACATTTGTCAGTGTTAAACCTAATCTGCCACTTCTCTGCCCAAGCCTCCAGTCTATCCAGATCCATCTGTAGCAGTGTACTGTCCTCTTCTGTGTTAATTACTTTATACAGTTTAGTGTCATCTGCAAAAATTGATAGTGACAATTTTAGTGACAGTGACCCAAGTGATAGTGACAGTGACCCAATCTGAATATGTGCCGTTAATAACCACCCTCTGTTTTCTATCACTGAGCCAGTTACTTACCCACATACAGACATTTTCTCCCAGTCCAAGCATTCTCATTTTATATACTAATCTTTTATGTGGTACCGTGTCAAATGCTTTGGAGAAGTCCAGATATACGACATCCATTGATTCGCCACGGTCCAGTCTAGAACTTACCTCCTCATAGAAACTGATTAAATTGGTTTGACATGACCGATCCCTCATGAAGCCATGCTGATATGGAGTTATTTGCTTATTTTCATTGAGGTACTCCAAGATAGCATCTCTTAGAAAACCCTCAAACAGTTTACCCACGACAGATGTTAGATTTAGATTTGTAGTTTTTCTTGTGTTTTAATAATTAAAAAAAAAACAAAATAGGAATAAAAACATCACCATATTCTGACTCCCATATTTCCATACTCCCATATTCTGATGTATGAAAACTGTCTAGGTCTAAGACTTTCTTTGTTGTCCATAGCAACCAATCAAAGCTCCCCTTTCATTTCTCCAGAGAACCATATGGTATGAAAGGGGAGCTCTGATTGGTTTCTATGGGACAGTTTTCATACATAAGGCCCTAGCTGTTTTACATCATACTGCTTCACAGTCTACAAAGTGAAACTACTAGCAGTGCTAGATAACAAAGGCTTGGCAATGGCTTCTACACCTATAGTACTTTATCACATGTGTGTTTCTGTATTTCTGAATTTGAGATGTTAGAAAACAGTTTCCACCCCTTATATTCTATGTATACCATATAGAAGCCATCAGAGCAGCTAACCTGTCCAAACATGAGCTCAGAGGAAATGCAAACTAAAACATAGGGCATACAGAGAGAACATGCACTGGACAATTGATTGATGCACAGTTTATGGAAAGTTTAGATATACTAAGAAGTACTTGCCTTAAAAGGGTTTTCTCAGCACATTGATTCACTGACTGACAGGCAGTTTGCACTCACTCTGTCTCCTCAGGCTGTGGGTGGGTCTACAGCAGTTATTTGCATATATTAACTTACTCTGACAGAGCAGGAGATTGTAATCTCTAACACAAATACAAGTAAATCCATGCTTCTCAGTCCTCACAACACTTGGACCTTTTGCTTACTGCAGGTAATCACTTAGACCTCAATCCCATCATTCCATGGGGGGTGGTGAGGTCACTCTTGCTCTCAGCCAATCAGATATCAGTCTTTCTGGTCTGCATGTTACCATAGAAACATGAGTGCAGTGAGAGACCTGCTGAACTGTCTATAGTTCATGACTAAAGTAAAATCTACTGATCAATGTATTTAGAAAATATTCTTTTAACTGTCCCTTTATGTTGAAAGCTAATCTTTGTAACTAGTGAGAAAAACCTCTTTAAAGAGGACCTTTCACCACTTTTAAAAAATCAAACTACACTATGTACCTTATAGTGTATCCCCCTCTGATGGCAGCGGCGCTTTTTTTTTTCCAAAAGGTCCCCCAGTGGCTTCACACGGCCCCCCGGTCTTCTGTCGGGCTTTATGTAAATTCAGAAGCATCGGAACAGGGAGGAGGAGACTCCCTGTTCCTCAATGGGCGTTGCTTCTGACCTGCTGTGAGCGCTGTCCAATCAGAGCGGACCGCTCACAGCAGGGCCGAAGGAGTTCAACCCTGCTGTGAGCGGTCCGCTCTGATTGGACAGCGCTCACAGCAGGGCAGAAGCAACGCCCATTGAGGAACAGGGAGTCTCCTCCTCCCTGTTCCGATGCTTCTGAATTTACATAAAGCCCGACAGAAGACCGGGGGGCCGTGTGAAGCCACCGGGGGACCTTTTGAAAAAAAAAAAAAGCGCCGCTACCATCAGAGGGGGATACACTATGAGGTACATAGTGTAGTTTGATTTTTTAAAAGTGGTGAAAGGTCCTCTTTAATTCTATTTTCTCTAGCAGATCTGAGATGAGTGTAGCCATTCCTTCCCAGTGCCTTTTTCCTCTGATCTGTAGTGGAGGAGCTTCACTACTGAGCATCTACATGAAGGGCAGCACACATTCATCTCAACTAAAAGCCTAGATCCTTAGATCAGGAATAGAACGGACATTTATAGGACATTTTATCATTTTCCCAAATTCTTATGAAAATATATTCAGCACATACTGCATTGAAATAACTGTACCAATTTATTATATATTTTTGGAGTCAGCCCAATTTATAACAACTCCAACTCCGACTCCACCAAAATGGACACCAACTCCACAGCAATGTGAGCATGCGCCATCTTTAAAGACGTGACATCCACCATATATGTGCGGTTGGGTTAAAAGGTCTTCTCCGACCTGCATCTATGTCAAGAATGTGGTCCTGTTTTCCTGCTGCAGGTAAAGGTGGTTGCACATGAGTGGCTCTCTCTGTTCACTTCTATGGGGCTTGCAGGAACAGACTACCACCTGTGCTCTGTTGTTCTCTGAACTCTCACAGAAGTGAATGGAGAGAGTCGCACATGAGTGGCCACCTCAAATTCTATCTTTCATTTTTCAGAGCTCCTTTGGAAAATAAAAGGCAAAATCTGATTGGTTGCTGTGGGCAACTAAGCCAGTTTTCATTTATACCAGTTTTGATAAATCTCCCCAATAGTTTTCAGAAATTGACTATACTGGATCACAGAGACTGTTTGAAAGCAACATGGTGCCTGTAACCAATCTATCAAAATCTGCTCTGCAAAAGCCAAAAGGTGGTCTTTCCCTTCTAAACCCTACAGCGTAACCAAACAGCAGTTTATGTCCACATATATGGCATTTCCATACACAGTAGAAACCACCTAACAAATTAACGGGTATGATGTAAGTCTCAGCCACAGGCTAGGCACAGCATATTGAGGACTGAAATGCTACATTTGTGGAAATCTTGCAATTTAAATTTTGCATTGTTCCCTGCTCATTAATTTCTGCTTGCTACCTGTGGCGTTAAAACCCTCTCAATAAATACCTTGAGGGGTGTAGTTTCACAAATAGGGTAGCTTACTGGGGGCTTCCACTGTACGGGTACCTGCAAATGTGCTGTAGCACCCGAAAACCATTTCAGCAAATGGCGCTCCTTCATTTTACATCTACATTTATAGAATTTATGTACCCAGTAGAAACCGCCTAACTAAAGGGTGTAAGTCTCTAATGGCACATGTTGGTCACAACATGGCCACTGAAATGCCTTTTATGTTGAAAAATTTCAACTTTCATTTTGCTCGGTCTGTTGCGCATTAATTTTTAAAAATCAGGTGAGCCACAGCTATGCATCTATGCAAACAGTTTCATAGGGAGGTCACTGGTGACAGGTTTCCTTCCCTAAAAATTAAGCAGATTACACATCCAAATATGTTTTTGCATTCAACTTCAAAATGTGAACACCTTCCTCAAGCGTTAGACTTTTTGTATTTCGGTTCTGGCAGATGCACGGGTATGTATTAGCACAGAAGCGTGTCCTCTCTGCTCCCAGGAAATAGGACAATGAGAAGGCATGAGCTGACAACCTCACCTGTTTCCTTCATGCTGACAGGAAGCATGACTCAAGTAGAAATGCAGCAAGTGACTAACTAGCCTTAATATGCACATCTTACCAAAGGATTTGGCAGGAACTTTCATGGTCTCTATCTTCTGCTGACAATGACTATGTCAACGGGGCGTGAATAATGCTTTATGTGAATTGTATTCTAATATGTATAAGTCATGCACTGCACCAGACAATTATGTTTATATGTTCTGTGCATTTAGGGAAAGTCACAAACGAAAGGCAAGTAAATTCATTCTCTCTCAATAAACAGTTTCACAAAAATTCCTATGAATATGATGCTGATACTTCTCACACATATGTAAATGGCATCCTCTCACTAGGAGTACTGTTACTAATTGACTATAGGGTGGAGTATCTTGGACAAGGGTAGCACAAACAGGCAGGTGTGGCACCGTATGACAGAAATCATGAAACATGCAACGAAAAGTTACACCAAGGTTATAGATTTTCAGTCTACCCCAGAAAAAAAACTACCTTTTAAGGGCTCATGCACACAAACCTATTTTTTCCCCGCATTTTTTGGCAGTCAACGGGACTGCAAAAGATATTGACAGCACACCTGTGTGCTATCCGCATCTGTATGTCAGTTCCGCAATTTGCGGACCACAAAACCGGCTATGGCCATGTGCATTCGCCCCAATGAGTCTATTTTGTAGGTACCTTTGGTAAGCCAGCAGCCAGAATCCACACCCATGTGCAGACCCAGCTCTGCCACTTGGTATGCTGTGGAAGGGCTGGTTGCATATTATGCAAGCATGGCACATTTGCATTATGCACGGGAATATATGTGATTAGCTAAGGGGACATGCACATGAATGTGAACAAAACAGCCATGTTGCATCAATGTGTGCATCCATTTTCTGGTCATTTATCTATTTTAAATGGATGTTTTGTATCAGTTTTTAACAGCCGTTAAAAAATATATGTAGTATATACTTATAGTGCTGAAGTAATAAAAAGTAAGAAATAAATACCACATCCACTTGCACATGATGAAGCACACTGCACAAGCGCAGCCACAGTTCAATTCACTTCTATGGGGCTGATGTTCAGAATAGTCCAATGCTTTTTAGCTGTGTGTTTTGGGTCATTATTCTGTTGAAGGACACATGACCTGCGACTGAGACCAAGCTTTCTGACACTAGGCAGCACATTTCACTCCAAAATGCCTTGATAGTCTTGAGATTTCATTGTATCCTGCACAGATTCAAGACATCCAGATGTAGCAAAGCAGCCCCCAAAAATAACTGAGCCTCCTCAATCTTTCACAGTAGGTACAATGTTCTTTTCCTTCCTTCCAGTGTGTATAAAAGTAGACAGCCAGTGGTCAGAGGGCGGACTAAACGTGGACTCTCAATTATCATTTGTAATCCTATGGATATCATAACATCAAATGCAATCTAATATAAAATCCATTACAGGGGTTCTCCAGGATTTTAATGACCTATTCTCAAGACAGGTCATCGATATCTGATTGGTGGGGGTCCAACACCTGGCACCCCCCACCGATCAGCTGCATGATGAGGCTGCAGTGCTTTTTTCTAGGCCACGTGGCTTAAAGTTCATCAGTCATATGGCCTAGGTGCAGCTCAGTTCCATTCAAGTGAACGGGGTTGAGCTGCAACACCAAACACAACCATTTCCAATGAATGGCACTTGGTAAGCAGCAAGAAGGCCATGGTGCTCACCAGGGCTCCAGTGGCTGCTGTGGCTTCCTCAAACAGCAAATAACCATGACCGATGGCTAAAAATTGAGACTCTTTGATTACTACGGAATAGGGCATATTTGCAATATGAATTACATAAAAGTGTACTAATACAATACTAACCTAAGCAGTACGAATTTTGACCTATAGTAGGTTTAACACATAAGGAGTACAAAAGGAAGAAAGGTGGCGCTGACACCTGGGATACAGCTGGAATTTTCACGCCCTGGGCAACAGCAACTACATACCAAACACACCCAATGCTATCTCCTCCTGGAATGACTTGGCTGCACACACCCTATCTGGGGACCTGCGTCACTGTGCAAGTACATGTAAGGCTTAGAGGGTAAAGGGCAGTATTCTGTAGAGCAATCCAAAACCGACTAGACACAGAGAGAGAGAGAGAGAGAGAGGGAGAGAAAGAGAGAGAGAAAGAGAGAGAGAGAGTGAGAGAACGACGGGCAGAAAGAGAGAGAAAAATGGAAGGAAAGAGAGGGAACTCGCTTAACCCCTTAGTGACCACCCATACGCCTTTTTACGGCGGTCACTAAGGGGCCTTAGGCTGGGCCGCCGCTTTTTCACGGCGGCCCAGTCTAAGCGCTGCACGGGTCTCCCGTGCAGCGGGGAGCACGGGCCCGGCTCTCACATGATAGCCGCGGTCCTGCTCTAACAGCCCGGACCGGCAGGAGTGCCGATCCGGGCTGTTTAACACTTTACATGCCGTGGGCAATGGCGCCCGCCGCATGTAATGTGCTGACAGAGGGAGCGGTCTCCCTCTGTCTCCCATCGGCACCCTGCAAAAGCGATCGCAGGGTGCCGATGTGTGGGAAGGCTGGCAGGGGTCTGATCTAGGCCCCAGACCAGCCTTGAGTAGATACCAGCAGGCTGCGCCTCTCTGGCGCCACCTGCTGGTCAAATTCTGAATAGCATTGTCATTAAAATGCAATGCACTATAGGGATAATGCATTGCATTTTTAAAGGCAATCAGAATATTGATTGTTAATAGTCCCACAAAGGGACTATAAGTGGTAAAAAAAAAGTAAAAAAAAAAACCACATTTATTCTATTAAAAAAATCCATTAAAAAATAAAAAATATTATTTTTTTCCATTGAAAATACGCTTTTCAATGAAAAAAATTGCAAAAAAAAATCTCCCCCATATGTTTGGTATTGCCACGTCTGTAACGACCCGGACTACATAAATATCACAAAAATGAGCCCCTACGGTAAACACAATAAAAAAAAAATAAAAAAAAACAAGACAGAATTGCTAATTTATTCTTAGTTGCCACCGAAAAAACTTAATAACAAGCGATCAAAAAGCGTCATTTACTAAAAAAGGATACCAATGAAAAATACAAGTTGTCCCGCAAAAATGAAGCCCCCACACAACTCCATAGAAAGAAAAATAAAAAAAAATTATGTTCTTGGGAATCAGCAATGTAAAAACTTTTTTTTCTTTAAAAAAAAAGGATTTTATTGCAAAAAAGTAGTAAAACGCAAAAAAAACTATATGTATTTGGTATCATTGTAATCGTATTGACCCAGAGAATAAATATATGTTGTAATTTATACCGAAAAATGATCGCCGTAAAATTTATAATGTAAAAACGCAGTGGTGGTATTACAGTTTTTCCTATTTCCCTCCCAGAAAGAGTTAATAAAAGTTAATCTGAAAGTTATGTGTACCCCAAAATGGCACCATTAAAAACTACAACTTGTCCCGTAAAAAATAAGCCCTCATACATCTATATAGATGGAAAAATGAAAAAGTTATAGCTCTTGGAACACGACGATGAAAAAAGAAAAAAAAACGCTTGGTCACTAAGGCCAAAAACAGGCTGGTCACTAAGAGGGTTAAAGGGTTCTGGATGTGTTTCTGGAGTGTAATAATATTACAGGTTATAGCTGATCCAGGGAGTTATTCTGATTTCTTAGCCTAAAATTAGGAAAACTGCCTTCTACCTCATGAGGGTTTTTCACCTTCCTCTGGATCAACTTTGCTGCACAGTGACCTGACATTGCACAGCATCAGGTCCTAGTGGACGCACTATGTCCTGATGCTGTATGCCGTCAGGACAGTGGAACACGGCGCCCAAAGAAGACCAGGGATTGGTGAGTATAGCCAGTGCTAGTAGTGCTTCACTCACCGCTCCCAGCATCTATTGCATACTAGTGAGCTCTTTCCTAATGGAAGTGCTCACTAGTAATCACTTTAAGATGCACTGCCATTTTTAATCCACTTTTGGTGGGAAAAAAAATGTATCTTATAAAGCGAAGAATATGGTATTTTGAAATTATACTTCACCTTTGATTAAAGGTGTTCTGCATCTTTTTCTTACACATGCACATTTTCTGAAGCGAACTGTCCATATCTGTCAGGTTGTGTCTAAACAGCATCACTGACAACTAAAATTACTGTAGTGTGAAACCAGCATTTGAAAATTTCCATTAACGTTTGCTGCCATTTTCCACCTCTGGTAGCCAAGACAAATTATGCAGTTCGCATGTACAAATAAAGCTGAAACTTTAAGTCAAAGTGCACGTTTTCATAAAAATTGCATAAAAGTTGGTATTAGTGGGTATTAGTGGGTAAAAGTATAACCCACAACAAGTGCAGAGTTCATACATATAGGACTAAATTTACATGCAGATAAAATCACTAAAACCGGAAGGCTCAAAAATATGATTTTAAACTAGAAATTTTAAAAAGTAAACTATACAATTGTCACAAACCAGCGGGTGTGAACCCACTGTGCCACGTGTCCTACTTCCTCTAAGGGCATTGTCTAAGTGAACCCCTCGTTTTTCACAGTACCTCTGATGGTGGGGATAGACTTTCCCAAGGGGAGCACCAGGTCACTACCTCTTGAGGAGGATTGGCGCATGAGGTAGCTGGTCCGGGCGGACCAGGAGTTACCTGAGCAAGGTATCAGAGATACAGACATAGTCAGCAGACAGAGTCATAACCAGGAGCAACAGTGCAGGACCAAAGGGTGAGGCAGAGGCAACGTCAAACAAGCAAAAGGTCAGGGCAGGCGGCACAGGTATAGGTCAGGCAGTCCGGGTCGGCAACAGGCGAGTCAAGGCAAGCAGGCAGGGATCAAACAGGTAGCGAAGTCCAGAAACACAAGCACGGGTCAGGTACACAGAAACACAAGCAGATAAATCAGCAACCTTAGCAGGACACAAGGACCTTGACACTGAGGCATCTGGGAAGGGGGCTGAGCCACTTATATACAAGCAGGAGAGCTAGGATTGGTCAGTAAGGTCACATGATCTAACCCATAAAGCACAGGTGACACGCGCCGGCCCTTAAAGGGGTTTTACAAGTTATATATATTGATGACCTATCCTCAGGACAGGTCATCAATATCAGATCGGCGGGGGTCCGACACCCGGCACCCCCGCTGATCAGCTGTTTGAAGAGGAGGCGCGCGCCGTATCAGCGCTGCCTCCTCTTCACTGTTTACATGCTGGCCGACACGGGGGTAGTGGTGAGTAGGTGTAATTACACCTCACGGCCCCATTCATTTCTATGGGAAGAATCGCTTCCATAGACTTGTATGGGAGCGATTCTTCCCATAGAAATGAATGGGGTGGTTAGGTGTAATTACACCTACTCACCACTACCCCCGTGTCAGCCAGCATGTAAACAATGAAGAGGAAGGAGCGCTGATACGGCGCGCGCCTTCTCTTCAAACAGCTGATCGGCGGGGGTGCCGGGTGTCGGAGCCCCGCCGATCTGATATTGATGACCTATCCTGAGGAAAGGTCATCAATATATATAACTCGGAAAACCCCTTTAAGGAAGAGCTGCAGGGAAGAAGCAGCAAGCATGTTGTAGCAAGGGCTGAAGGGAAACTGTGGAGCGGAGCGGATCCCAGAACAAACAGTACCTGCAAAGACAGAGGACTACAGTGGTGAATGGGAAGCACAGACAGCAGATCACCGCTGAACACGGCGGCCAGGACCACAGCGCTAAACAGGAGAACAGCAGCGCACAGCCGCCGCTGTTACAGCAATAAAGGTATTACAGTCCTTGAAGTGCAATGCCAAAATCTACATATGACAACCATGTCCATAATCTAGTGATAAACAAAGATTACTTAGGAAAAAAACAAACTAAGCAAACTACTTCTGGATTACCAAAAACAACATCTTCTGGGGCCGATTCTAAACTGAAATGACCAACAACATCCCCCACCCTCCATGCAAATTATAACCCTAGGTCTATGGACCTGCAAGCTTCTATTAGACAATAAAGGTCATGTGACTGTGTGTATGTCAGGATATGAGTGACGTACCTGCAGTTCTATTGGCTAATACAGGTCATGTGATGGAGCCACATTTGCATTGTATTTGGGAATATCTCAAGAACAGTACGTTCTAGAGAGCTGAGACCTTTACGAAAACCTTCCCGGACACTTGATGTACCAGAGTGCCGAATTTGGTGTCCAACTTTTCAGAGGACAAGCAGACATTGATTTTTATAGCATAGATATAATTTTCCATCCACTATACAAACTGTAATCCTAAATAACAATAAATCCCTGAACACCATATAGTGCATTAAAAGGGCTATTGTCACTATTTAGTGATAATTGTTATAGCCATTACTGCAGATTGTAATGGGTATTGCTGAAAAAGCAGTCTGTATATTTTACTCTATATATCGGTTATGGGCAGGACCGGAACTAGGGTTGTCACGATACCAGAATTTTGAGTTCGATACCGATACGTACAAAAGTATCACGATACTCGATACTGATACGATACCTCGCCAAAATAAAGAAGAACCTATTAATGCCACCCTGGCCCTTATCTGTGCGCCCCTCACCCCCCCCCCCCCCCAGACCTTGCTTTTGACCCTGCTCTGTGCACCACCCTGGCCCTTTCAATGCAGCCCCTGGCTCTTATCTGCGCCCCTTTGGCTGTGCCTACCTGGCCCCTGTCTGCACCCCTGGGATCTGGCCCTTGTCTTTGTACGCCTCTTCCTGGTCTGCGCCCCTGGGCCCTTATCTGTGCCCCACTCCCTCTTTGTCTGTGCCTCTCTGGTTGTCGTCTCTGCTGCCCCCTGTGTGCGCCACCCTGGCCCTTATCTGTGCACCCCTCACCCCCCCTTCCCCCCCAGGACCTTGCTTGTGACCCTGCCCCTTACCCCTTATCTGTGTGCCACTGGCCCTTTTCAGTGTAGCCCCTAGCCTTATCTTGGTCCCCCCAGGCCTTGTTTGCACAGGTGTACTGTGACATCACTGTGTTTATTATCCCTGTACTGTGACATCACTGTGTTTATTATCCCTGTACAGTGACATCACTGTGTTTATTATCTCTGTACAGTGACATCGTTGTGTGTATTATCCCTGTACGGTCGGTGACATCACTGTGTGTATTATCTCTGTACAGTGACATCACTGTGTTTATTATCTCTGTACGGTGACATCACTGTGTTTATTATCTCTGTACAGTGACATCGCTGTGTGTATTATCCCAGTGCAGGAAGAGGTAAGTGGTCCGTGTTTGTGTGTTTGTTTTCTATTTTTCAGGGTCGTGAATGCAGAGGACTACGTCGGATTCGGTGGACTACGTCGGACCAGCTCTTTTTTTTTTTTTTTAATAAAATGGTCAAACAGGGGTCCGGGGGAGTGTTTATTTCAATAAAATGTTTTATACTTGTGTGTGTGTGTATTTCTTTTTACAATACTACAGTTTTAGTAATCACGGCTATCTACTGACGGCCCTGATTACTAATACTGGGCTTAGTGCTTGCTGGTATGGCAGGCCAGCACTAACCCCAACATCTATTACCTCGGCACCCACCGCCACCAGGGGTGCCGGGAAGAGCCAGGTACCCGCAGGACCGGACCTTCTAAATTGAGGGTCTGGCTCTGGGGCGGCTGCAGGCTGGTACCATTAGGCTGGGAAGGGCCAATAACCGTGTCCCTTCCCACCCTGGTAGTGCCAGGCTGCCGCTGCTGGTTGTATCTTGCTGGTGAAGGAAAAAAGGGGGGGACCCCCACGCCTTTTTTTTTAAATAATGAAATTTTTGAAAAAAAAATGGCGTGGGGTCCCCCCCTTTTTTCCTTCACCAGCCAGATACAACCAGCAGCGGCAGCCTGGCACTACCAGGGTGGGAAGGGACACGGTTATTGGCCCTTCCCAGCCTAATGGCACCAGCCTGCAGCCGCCCCAGAGCCAGACCCTCAATTTAGAAGGTCCGGTCCTGCGGGTACCCGGCTCTTCCCGGCACCCCTGGTGGCGGTGGGTGCCGAGGTAATAGATGTTGGGGTTAGTGCTGGCCTGCCATACCAGCAAGCACTAAGCCCAGTATTAGTAATCAGGGCCGTCAGTAGATAGCCGTGATTACTAAAACTGTAGTATTGTAAAAAAACAATACACACACACAAGTATAAAACATTTTATTGAAATAAACACTCCCCCAGACCCCTGTTTGACCATTTTATTTAAAAAAAAAAAAAAGCTGGTCCGACGTAGTCCACCGAATCCGACGTAGTCCTCTGCGTTCACGACCCTGAAAAATAGAAAACAAACACACAAACACGGACCACTTACCTCTTCCTGCAGTGGGATAATACACACAGCGATGTCACTGTACAGAGATAATAAACACAGTGATGTCACTGTACAGGAATAATAAATATCAGATCAACACATTGTGCCCCCATCAGACCTCAGGTCAGCGTCTTGTGCCCCCATCAGACCTCAGGTCAGCGTCTTGTGCCCCCATCAGACCTCAGGTCAGCGTCTTGTGCCCCCATCAGACCTCAGGTCAGCGTCTTGTGCCCCCATCAGACCTCAGGTCAGCCTCTTGTGCCCCCATCAGACCTCAGGTCAGCCTCTTGTGCCCCCATCAGACCTCAGGTCAGCCTCTTGTGCCCCCATCAGACCTCAGGTCAGCCTCTTGTGCCCCCATCAGACCTCAGGTCAGCCTCTTGTGCCCCCATCAGACCTCAGGTCAGCCTCTTGTGCCCCCATCAGACCTCAGGTCAGCCTCTTGTGCCCCCATCAGACCTCAGGTCAGCCTCTTGTGCCCCCATCAGACCTCAGGTCAGCCTCTTGTGCCCCCATCAGACCTCAGGTCAGCCTCTTGTGCCCCCATCAGACCTCAGGTCAGCCTCTTGTGCCCCCATCAGACCTCAGGTCAGCCTCTTGTGCCCCCATCAGACCTCAGGTCAGCCTCTTGTGCCCCCATCAGACCTCAGGTCAGCCTCTTGTGTCCCCATCAGACCTGCCTCTTGTGCCCCCATCAGGTCAGTGTCTTGTGCCCCCTCAGACCTCAGGTCAGTGTCTTGTGCCCCCGTCAGACCTCAGATCAGCCCACCCAGCCACTTTAAAAAAATCATACTTACCTGTTCTGGCCGCCGCCGCTGTCCTCAGGTTCCCCACTCCACTCTCTTGCCTGCCGGCGCTCACTATGACCTGACGCTGCGTCAGGTCATAGTGCGCGCCAGGGAAGACAGTGGAGCGCGGAACCAGTGAGGACAGCGGCGGCCAGAACAGGTAAGTATGATTTTTTTTTTTTAAGTGGCTGGGACCTGGGTGGGCTGATCTGAGGGGGGTGCGGGGGCCCTGGCAGCGTGGCAGCACGGCAGCCCGATATTAGAACATGGGGCAACGCATTAAAGTGATGCGCGCGCCATGTTCTAAGTATCGGACTGCAAGAAAACTCGGTATCGAGCTTCGGTACCGCACTAGGTACCGAAACCGTACCGAGTTTTCGATATATCGTGCAACCCTAACCGGAACAGTGTATAATGTGAACTTTATTGATGTTTGTGGTGTGTTTGGTGCAACTTATTTGGCACAGTTATACGAACACTGGTAAACATCTGGGTAACGACGTCAATAAACTGCTTAATTAGGTGCAGAGGGGTGATTAGATGAACAAGCACTTATCTTAACACTCCTTTCCTGGGGTGGGGGAAGACATTTTATATGTGAGACCCTATATATCAGAGAGCAGGTATGATATCTGATTGATGGGTGAAGGTGGTTGATAACATGCACATACGTCTATGATATCCTTCCCCTGGGGATATGTACAGTTATGCAGGGAGAGAGAAGGCTCTGTATCTCTCTTCCCACTGTGCAGTCTGTCAGCACACCCCACCCTCCTGACTGCTCAGCCAGATGAAGGGGGAGGGCTGCTTCTGCTGGCATATCTCAGGCTATTTAACAGCTAGAAATTTATGTCAAGTCTTGTTTTAAAGCTAACAAACTCAAAATAAAGACACTATGTTATATCCCTATCCATTTCAAAGGTGGGCCCATTTTCCATAAAGCAGTGCTGCCAGCATCCTGTTTCCATGGGAACAGCACACCCGGCACAATGACATCATAGGTCACATGACTCTTGGCATGCCAAGTGATCTGAAGCGTGGCCTATTTAAACAGGCAACTGCTAGCCACAGTTGCTTGTGAATTTGGACTTCTAGACTTTTGTCTATGCTTTGACCTTGCTTCTGCCCTGTGATTAGGATCCTGACTTGACTTCTTGTGTATGACCCTGGTTCAGTATTGTATCTTCTTTGTATCATTTAGGGAAAGCCATTGAGACCACATTCTTCAGGTAACGAACAGCAAAAGGTAGGAATTCTCATATCCATTTTGCATGGAAATCCTCAATAGGCATTTTCCATTTCTTCTAACTCTCGTGAATTATTGTCTATCAAGAATTTTTCTGCTGTAGGAATGTTATAAGACACTAGACTTACTAGACAGGGCTGTGGTGGCAGAGCCGGAGTTAGTTTTTCTTTGTCAGGGACGCAGGCCAGTACAGGATTATTGTGCAGAGTTTCGTAAGTGGTGTCTGGCTTCTACATGTAATGATCACGCTCCTAGTTCTCAATTTTGTCAAGATGTATCTGACACTCTTAAAGACCTATTAGTCAATTATCTGACACTTGACTCTCTTGACCAAACCATGATGTTAGCTTTCCATCTAGAGTCTAGACAGATGTTTGATGAAACTTAGTTCCTGTCCTGACTGTTGGGAGGATTTGACTAAGACTCCTGTGACTTCTGAGGAACCCATGCAGTGGGGAGCAATGTCTACAACTCAAAACCAAAGAAATTACAGGACAAAGAAAAGATTATACTTTTATTGTGGCGCTGCTGACCATCAGTTTAAGCTATGTTCTAAGCAACCTCCTTCTGAGAAGGCTCAAGGCCCAAGAAGACAGGAGAAGTACCATTGAGCGACAAGGTATTCCCCAAATACCTTTTTTTACTTTTTGCAATATGTATACCTATGTATGTTAAGAAACCTGATCTGATTTAAAAGAAAAAAAGATTTCTATGTTAGTTGGGGCAATTCATTTAGAAGTCTGTTCTCTGTTTGTCATGGAAAACCTACCGACCAATCTTATACTAGGCATGCCGTGGCTTCAGTTTCATAACCCTGTAATATACTGGTCCACAGGGGAATTGGAAAAGAGGGGAGAAAAATGTTCTGATAATTGTTCTCTGGTGTCCAAAGCAGGTCTTGAGGTACAGTATTAACAAATTCCTGAATATGTTAAAGATGTTTTTTCAGTCTGATTTTCTCCCTCCTCATAGACCGTACAATAGTGCCCAGAGGTCGCAGTACACGGTTTCCAGAAGAGTAAAAATACTCCTCTTACCATTTTTGAGGAGTATTTTTTGTTGAGGAGGAGTATGAAAGTTGCAGCAATTTAAATACGTAATACTTAGGCCTACACTTAATCACATATGTGTTGAAGGCTTTGTTCCGGGCCTCTGTTGCAGATTCTGTCAAAAAGACTGGACAAAAAGCCTTGCATGCAGGTTTTATTTGTCTGATAAAAAGACAGTATCCCGAATGGACTCCATCATAGTCAGTGGAGTCTGTTCCTCTCTGTTAGGATAAGTTATGTGCCCGATCCAGGACTTATGTTATTTTGGTTGTTATTTTGCTCCCCTTTCTCCAGCATAGGGTTAATAAGCCCCCTGGGAGGGGTCTAGAGTGAATGCAGTACAGGCTATTATAGCCAAATGATAAAGTACAATTCAATATACCACTTGGCTATAATAAACTGCCTAAATTCACCCTCCCCCCCCCTTCCAGGCAGGCCCCCGGTCCAACATTAAAGGGTACAAAAAGTACACATTAAAACTTTTAATTTGACATAGGGACATATCAAAGCTGAGACCCCCATTGATCTCTAGAATGAATTGTCTGAAGGGTTCAGCCAAGGGCTTCTTCTCCTCACTGTTGAGCACAATAGTGTACACGGTCTCAATAGAAAGTCTATGAGACCATCTTCACTACCATATTCAGCAGTGAGGAGAAGCAGCGCTTGGCTGAGAACTTCAGACTCTTTGTTCTAGAGATCAGCGGGAGTCTCAGCGTTGGGACCCCTGGCAATCAACACTTATGTTATATCCCTATGATATATCAAAAGCTTCAAAAACTAAAGCCCACCGCCCACCAAAACTGTTTACCCTGCCAGGATTCACCTGGTGAAGATCACGCAATGCTGCACAAACCTCCCTTCACAACCACATGGTCCGGCAGCCCACCCAAACCAAACAATAACAAAGCTCCTTGCTGTAAGGAGCTTTGTTATTGGTTATTTCAGGCGCCAGCAGCATCACTACTCTGCCTGTGCAGTTCATAGCATATCCTGCCCTGATGATTGGCAGGGAAAAATCTAAGGCGTATTGGTACGCTTTAGACTTTATTTCAGAGAGCAATATACTGGCGTTATTTCAACCTCCGATTGCACCACTGAACTGCTTACAGGATCCACATTCCCCAAGGGATGGATTTACAACCTTTTGGAGCCAGAGCATCAGGGCGTAAAGGATTATATTGGAAACAGCTTGATAAGGGAGTGTTCACATATCAGTTATTTGATCAGTTATTTCCATCAGTTATTTTCAGCCAAAACCAGGAGTGGACACTAAACAGAGATCAGGTATAATGAAAAGATCTGCACCTGTTCGGTGTTTTTGACCCGCACCTGGCTTTGGCTCACAATAACTGATGGAAATAACTGATCAAATAACTGATATGTGAACAAACCCTTAAAGGGATTCTCCGGGAATTAAGAAAATTAAAATACTGAAATATTACTTCATTATAAGTATATTCCCAAATACCTTACATTAGTTATAATGGCTCGTTTTGTCTGGGGAGAAATTATTAGGAGAAATAAAATGGCCGCCATCCTATTAGGAGGACAAGTTACTTCATAGCACTGAGGTAAAGAGCTCATCCTACTCTCTGCTTATCAGGGATTATGATTCTGAATACAAATGATAAGATCTTGAGCTGAATCTCTGTAGGAATGGAGTTCATGAGCAGGTGTGGCTAATAAGCAGCAGCTCTTGTATCCAGTCTCCATTACCACAGTCCCACATTAACACAATCTGTCCTGTCCATCCTCTCTGTACTTCATGTCTCCTCATGAGCTCCATTCCTACAGAGGTTCAGCTGAAGATCTTATCATCTGTATTCTGGATCATAATCCCTGACAAGCAGAGCAGAGAGGAGGATGAGGCAGCTCTTTACCTCAGTGTTGTGAAGTAACTTGTCCTCCTGTGTGATTAGGACAGGTTCTGTGTGTACTAATAGGACGGTGGCCATTTTGTTTCTCCTAATAATTGCTCCCCAGACAAAACGAGCCATTATAACTAATAAAATGTATTTGGGAATATATTTATAATAAAGAAATGTTTAGATATTTTCATTTTCTTAATTCCCGGAGAACCCCTTTAAGGGGCACATCCATCCTTCAGTTTATCTTGTGGGAGCTAGTTGCTTTTTTGTTGATAAAAAAATAGGGGTCTTAGAACTTGCATTGATTATAGGGAATTAAAATCACAGTTAAAAAAATATGTGTATCCACTGGCATTAAATCGAGATTTGTTTAAACAAATTCTTGCTCAAGGGTTTACCAAATTGGGCCTCAGGGGGGCCTATAATCTAATCCATATCAGAGAAGGAAATGAAAACTGCATTTAAATACCCCGAGGGCCATTTTGAATACCTCGTTATGTCAGAAGGATTAAGCAAAGCACCTGCGGTCTTTCAAAAGTTGGTTAATTATATTTTCAGGGATTTTGTTTGGAGATTTAAGGTTATTTATTTGGATGATATTTTGATTTACTCTTCTGACTGGGATTACTATGTGTGTCATGTCTCTGCTGCAGATGCTTTGTGAGATTCAGTTACAGTGATCCCTCAAGTTACAATATTAAAGAGGACCTTTCACCACTCCTGACATGCCTGTCTTAATAGCTTCATGCATTCCCCATGTAATAACAATTCTGGAACATCTATTCTTATGTCTGTATGTTGTGCCATTCCTTTACTATTTGCACTAGAAGTTATGAATGAATTGTTATTTGTCTTCAGTAAAGGTACAGAGGGGAGGTAACCAGTTGGGGGGGTGTCCCTGCACAGTCTGAATCTAGCCAATCAGTGCTGCCATGTTCAGACTGTGCAGCGACACACCCCCAACTGGTCACCTCCCCTCTGTACCTTTACTGAAGACAAACAGCAATTCATTCATAACTTCTAGTGCAAATAATAAAGGAATGGCACAACATACAGACATAAGAATAGATGTTCCAGAATTGTTATTACATGGGGAATGCATGAAGCTATTAAAACAGGCATGTCAGGAGCGGTGAAAGGTCCTCTTTAATTAGTTCAGGAACGACTATTGAAAGTTAAAACCATTATTACTTGAGTCCATAACTTTATGGAAACCAGTAATTTGTTCTAAAGGTCATCACAAAAAAGGAAAAAGTGAAGTTTTAAGAAAAATAAGCAGATAACTAAGACAGATAAAGCAAGTCCTTACATAAAACAGGAATAGATGCTCGAAGCTATAAATTACTTTCTCTGGTGAGGGTAGGAGCTTCTTCAGGGTCTTGCATAGTACCTACATGTACCAGAAAAATAAAATGAAGCTGCAGGTCACCTGGTGTCCAGAAAAGCAGCTCATCATGGCACAGACAAGGAGCAGTACAGAGTATTTAGTACCGCAAAGGAGCAACTAGGCAACCAATAAAGGTGTTTTACTAGTGAAATGACCATGTTGATTGTTGGATCTGAGTCTGAGACATTGTATGAAGAGTCTAGTTTCAAATTATGATGGGTCAGAAAAGACCATAGTTTGTTAAAAATATTGTATCCTGAGGCCATTGTTTCTTGTGGGACCATATGTTTGTTAAATTAGAAAACTGTGAATAGGGGTTTAGGAAATATCTTTTCATCCTGTTTTGACTTTCTGTGTGTGACCTTGGTTTGGTATTGTATCTTTAGTCTGCCATTTTTGATCCTAATAGTACTCTCCTGGTTCTGACTTTACTGACCCCACTCCTGGTTACAGTCTCCTGGATTTTGTTCTGTTTTGCTGTAACATTTGTCCGTCTGTCCTTATCCGTTTGTTTGTTTTTCTGTTAACCCCCGCACTTACAGTGTAGGGAACGTCGTCCAGTTTGGGGCTGCTGTTTAGGGCACATGATCCAAGTAGGTAGGGAGAGTGGCTGGTTGGAGACTAGGGGTGTACTGTTTCTTACCTACGTGACAGTCTAGCCAAGATAGATCGCTAGCACTTCGAAATGGGGTCAGGAATGAAGGCAGCATGTATTTGCAGCTTTCACTGAGGCCCTTTTCTAAGGGCTCTAACATAGCTTTAACACAAGACCTGGCTTGAATTGCTTTTACACATAGTGAGATCCAAGCTATCAGTAGCAAGGGCGTACATGCCATGTCCTTGGCTATTAAATTGCCATCCTGTAAGGACAAACAAGATATTTCCTTGGTATGGAGAGTGGTAAAGGAAAAGGAAGTTTTTATTTTATTAACAGATGAGGAAGAAGAGAATTTTAACAAAATATCTGTGGGCCAACTCAAAAGGGCCAACTCAGACCAATTTTTTCATCTGTAAGATCGGTCAGAAATCTCACACTTCTTGCATTACAAGGGTGCTATTACATATTGCAGCAACAATCCAGTAGTGTAGTGTACGGCAAAATGATATGTATTTCATAGGTGGAGTAAACATCCTTCAACTTTACAAGCCGCTCAGCCACAAACCATGGCACTTTAGTGCACCGTAGCCACAATGACACAATAACACCATAAAGAATTTTATATAAAGGTGCCATGCAACTTTACAAGTCTTCCCCGATTTTGTATAAAAGATGACTGGACATTTTATAAATCACTTTTACCTCATGTCACCCCATTTTACTCATTGATTGTAAGTTCTAGTGGTCAGGGACCTTACTCTTCTTGTTCAAATTGTTAGTTTGTTACTCTGTAAAGTCTGTACAAGTGGTAGTAAAATTCAGCGAACAGGTTGGCGATGTCTGCATAAGGCTACAAATCACTGTCGTGTGAATGTAGCCTAAAGCTTATAATTATACCTCATGTACTATATGTACAACCTACTACACAGCACTACGGAGTCTATGTGCTGCCATACAAGCTCTGTAAAGAGTTGTATGTACACCCTCCTCTCATTACAAAGCATATAAGATTTTGCTGTATTAAAAAATAAAAAAGCCTCAGTGACCAAGATGCTCTGGAAATTAGTTTTTTCGTTTCGGCCTAGAAGTACATGTGGTATATAGATGACATATGGGGGGGAAGGGGGGCAAAAAAGAGTTTTCCTAGACTTTTTAAAGTGATGTAAAGGAAAACTAGCTTAGATGCCAACAGTATCTAATCAGATTCCACCTTTAAAGGGGTTGTCCGAGTTATGACAAAAAATATATAGCACTGTAAATCTGATGGGCAGCAATATATAACTAAGTTAAGCAAGTTTTAGGCAAAAAAAATCCATATTTCCTAATTTCCCTGGTTCTCTTCTGGTCTTTGTTTACATGCAATAACAACAATCTCAGCCCCTCCCCCTCCCCCCCTCTCTGCAAAGGGAATGAATACAAGTGCTGAGTGACATGTCTGCCTGCTGGAATACTCAGCAGCATGTGTAGGACTACAAGTCCCAGCTGTACAATGACACTGCTAATACATACAGGAATTTCTCCCTACCTGTTCTTGTACAATACAATTCCTCTACAGCTCTAGTGCCCAGCATTTGTCTCCTGTCACTGCTGCAGCTACTGTTTGTTATAAAGCCTTGAGCCCTCAGTGTGTTCTGGCTGAAGGGGTTAATGTTTTATCTGAAGGAAAGTTAGAAACATATAAAGAACAAAAAAATAACTCGGACAACCCCTTTAATTTTCCAAAGGAGTTCTGAAAAATAAAATGTGGAATCTGATTGATTGCTATGGGCACTTTTTCCTTTACACAAGTTCTGTTAAAGAGGACCTTTCACTACTCCTGACATGTCTGTTTTAATAGCTTCATGCATTCCTCATGTAATAACAATTCTGAAGCATCTATTCTTATGGCTTTATGTTGTGCCAGTACTTTATTATTTCTACTATAAGTTATGAATGAATTATTAGCAGTCTGCAGTAAGGGTACAGAGGGAGGTTACCAGTTGGGGGTGTATACCTGCACAGTCTGAAAATGGCAGCACTGATTGGATAGAGTAAGACTGTGCAGGTACACACCCCCAACTGGTAACACCCATCTGTACCCTTACTGAAGGCTAATAGCGCCCTAAGTTACATAGTTACATACACAGCACCAAGATACATAAATACATACATAGTTACATAGTTAATACGGTTGAAAAAACACATAAGACCATCAAGTTCAACCAAGGGATAGTTGGGGACATGAATCCCAGAAGGAAGTGAGACTCAGATTTCTACACATTTTCATAAGCATAAGCAATTTCAAGGATGGCAGTGGCAGCATCCAATTGGAGCCCCAGCATTCAAAATCGCAAGGCTCCGATCAGTTACCATGGCAGCCAAGATGCTGCTGAAGCCATCCATGGCTGCCATGGTAAGCTCCCTGCTGCTGTGTGCACAAACCACAGGACAGCAGTGACAGTGTGAAATCCTGTTCTACCTAATAGAGCTCTATTAGGGTGAATAGGACAAGAGATTAGAAGATGCCAGATTCTAGCCACTTAAGGAAAGTTTAAAGAAAAAGTTTTTAAAAAAACACCAAAATATTAAAACTTAAAATCACCCCAATTCCCAATTTTACACATAAAAATATATAAACAATAAAAAATAAGCATATTAGGTATCACCGAACTATTAAAAAATATCTCCTACGTGGTGAATGCCGTAACAGAAAATATATGCAAAAAATGGATGATTTGTCATTTTTTTAGTCACCTCGTCCCTCCCAAAAAATATGGATTGCACACGGCTTTTTTGGTGTTTTATTTTTTTCACGTGGTATCGCAATACTTTTTTTATATGGTATTGAAATCGAATCAAAATTTTGGTATGGTGACAACCCTAGTACCCAAAAAGATTATCAAAATTAGGATTATTCACTTTAGAAAAAAGACTACTGAGGGGAGATCTAATAACTATGTATAAATATATCAGGGGTCAGTACAGAGATCTCTCCCATCATCTATTTATCCCCAGGACTGTTACTGTGACGAGGGGCCATCCTCTGCGTCTGGAGGAAAGAAGGTTTGTACACAAACATAAAAGAGGATTCTTTATGGTAAGAGCAGTAAAACTATGGAACTCTCTGCCTGAGGAGGTGGTGATGGTAAGTTCACTAAAAGAGTTCAAGAGGGGCCTGGATGTATTTCTGGAGAGTAACAATATTAGAGGTTATAGTTACTAGATATGGGTTGTTGATCCAGGGAGTAATTCTGATTGCCTGATTGGAGTCGGGAAGGATTTTTTTTCCCCCTAAAGTGGGGAAAATTGGCTTCTACCTCACAGGGGTTTTTTGCCTTCCTCTGGATCAACTTGTAGGAAAACAGGCCGAACTGGATGGACAGATGTCTTTTTTCGGCCTTGTAAACTATGTTACTATGAAAACACACACAGAGCCGAGCAAGTATGTGTATGGGGGAGTCAGAACCCATCAGCAGGTTCCCGCTGGCCATTGTTTGAACGGGTCTTACATGATAGAGAGCTGTTTAACCACTTCCAGACAAGGTCTAATTTTGCGAATCTGACATGTCACTTTATGTGGTAACAACTTTGGAACGCTTTTTCTTACTTAAAGAAGAACTCCCGCAAAAATGTTAATTCCATGTCCTGCTAGAAATGTACATGATGTAATCTGTAGTGAATGTCATTTTCTTACCAGTTATATCTTCCTGAAGTTTCTTATCTGTGTCATGTGACTAGGAATTAGACTCACCAACTCACACAGAGACTTATGTGTGGACAAGAAGTCTAATTTTCTATGCATTCCTATGGGAGCCTCACTTTCAGTCTCATAGGAATGAATAGAGAAGTGACTGGCTTGCTGTCCTGGGTCAGTTGGAGGTCAGGGAGTTGGTCACATGACCCAGCTACAATAAGGAGAGAGTGGAAACGCTCAATTTCAGCCTCTGATAAGAAAATGACATTCACTACAGATTGTATCATGCACCTTTCTAACAAGTCAGAGAATAAAAATTTTTGTGGGAGTTCTTCTTCAATGTTTTCTCGTCAGACATTGTACTTTATGACAGTGATAAATTTGAGTTGATATATTTCACCGTTATTTATTTTTAAAAATCCAAAATTGACCAAAAAGTTAGAAAAATTTACAATTTTCTAAATTTCAATTTCACTGCATTTAAGACAGATAGTGATACCTAATAAAATACTTTTTAATTAACATTCACCATATGTCCGCTTTGCGTTAGCATCATTTTGGTAATGTCATTTCATTTTTTTTTAGGACATTAGAAGCAATTTTTGAAATTTAAGAAAATTTCCCAAATAAACTTTTTTAAAGATCAATTCAGGTCTGAAGTCACTTTGAGGGGCTTATATGATAGAAACCACCCATAAATTAACCCATTTTAGAAACTACACCCCTCAAGCTACTCAAAACTGATTTTAGAAATGTTGTCAACCCTTTATACCCCAGAATTTTTCTTTATTTTGGAGATTCATTCTGCATCCCCTGCCTTCCCAGAGCCATAACTTTTTTATTTTTCCATTCACATAGCCGTATGAGGGCTTGTTTTTTCCAAAGCCACCATTTAATATTGCATAAAGAAATTCTGCCACAGATTTGCGTTTTTTATTTATTTTTTATTTACAACGTTCAATGTACGACAAAACTAACCGGTTACTTTCATTCTACAGTTTTTCTTGTGTTTTAATACTGATAAAATAATAAAAGACTTGGAAAAAAATCTTTTTTATTTCTTCGTCACCATATTCTGCCGCTATAACATTTTCGTAGTTGTGCGTACGGAGTTGTGTGAATGTTCATTTTTTGCAGGCGAGATTTTTTTTTTTTTTTTTTTTACTGATGACCTGTTCGAGAAGGCAGTTGTGCCACAACCTTCTCTCTCTGCTTTTCCTCGGCCAGCGACAACACGTTCATCAATCACATGGCCTAGGAGCAGCTCAGCCTCATTCAAGTGAATGAGGCTGAGCTGCAATACCAAGCACAGCCACTATACAATATACAGCACTGTGCTTTTTAAGCTGTGAGAATGCCACATAGCTCACAGGGATCAGATACTGATGAGCCATCCAGAGGATAAGTCATCAGTATGAAAATCTCAGAAAACCCTTTTAAAGGGGCCAGGAAATGAACGTATGGCGCACTGCGCATGCGCAGCCGCCCTCCATTCATTTCTATGGGGCTGCCGAAAATAGCCAAGCACTGGCTCGGCTATTTCCGTTGGCTACATAGAAATGAATAGGAATGGTGGCCACGCATGCGCGGTGCGCTTCCATTAATTTCTATTGTAGCAGAGGGGAGCTGTGCCCGGTGGTGGCTGGACCCCAGGAAACCTGGGGCCCTCCAGGCACATCGCTCCCTGCTCCGTTCTCAATATAGGTGCGGGTCCCAGTGGTGGGACCCGCACCTATTAGACAATGGGGGCATATCCTAGCACTATGCCCCCATTGTCTAAGATGGGAATACCCCACAGGAATTACCGCAAAATGGAGGTACCACTACAGTGAAAACCCCCAAAAAGTGACCACATTTTGGAAACATCACTCAAGGAATTTGACCCAACAGGCGTTTCATAGAAAATGACAAATTAATTTTTTTACAAGGAAATGGTGCTTTAGGCCAAAACTTTCTTTTCACAGGGAATAACAGGAGACTATCACCCCACACATTACTACCCATTTTCTCCTAAATACAGTAACATGCCATTTATGCTCATAAACTGCTGTTTGGGGATACGCCAGGGTTCAGGAGGGAAGGAGCAGCATCTGGATTTTTGAACATGGAATTTGTTGAAATGGTTTTTAAGAACCATAACTTTTTTTTTTTTTACTTTGCTGTGTGAGGGATTATTTTTGCAGGACAAGCTGTAGTTTTTCTAGACACCATTTTGGGGTACATTTGGCTTTCTGATCGCTTTTTATTTAATTTTTGGGATGTAAGGTAGGTAAAAATTTAAATTGTGTTTTTTACATGAGCTTCACCATGTGGCATATATGATAACTTAATTCTGCAGATTGATACGATTATGGCAATAGCAAATTTATATAGTTTTTTTCATGTTTTACTACTTATGCCTAATAAAATCCCTTTTATTAAAAATCTGTTATATTTTGCATAACCATATACTAACATAGTAACATAGTTTGTAAGGCCAAAAAAAGACATCTGTCCATCCAGTTCGGCCTGTTTTCCTACAAGTTGATCCAAAGGAAGGCAAAAAACCCCTGTGAGGTAGAAGCCAATTTTCCCCACTTTAGGGGAAAAAATTCCTTCCCGACTCCAATCAGGCAATCAGAATAACTCCCTGGATCAACGACCCATCTCTAGTAACTATAACCTGTAATATTATTACCCTCCAGAAATACATCCAGGCCCCTCTTGAACTCTTTTAGTCAACTTACCATCACCACCTCCTCAGGCAGAGAGTTCCATAGTCTCACTGCTCTTACCGTAAAGAATCCTCTTCTATGTTTATGTACAAACCTTCTTTCCTCCAGATGCAGAGGATGTCCCCTCGTCACAGTCACAGTCCTGGGGATAAATAGATGATGGGAGAGATCTCTGTACTGACCTCTGATATATTTATACATAGTTATTAGATCTCCCCTCAGTCATCTTTTTTCTAAAGTAAAGTAAACCCTAATTTTGATAATCTTTCAGGGTACTGTAGTCCACCCATTCCAGTTATTACTTTAGTTGCCCTCCTCTGAACCCTCTCCAGCTCTGCTATGTCTGCCTTGTTCACAGGAGCCCAGAACTGTACTCGGTACTCCATGTGTGGTCTGACTAGTGATTTGTAAAGTGGCAGGACTATGTTCTCATCATGGGCATCTATGCCCCTTTTGATGCAACCCATTATCTTATTGGTGTTGGCAGCAGCTGACTGACACTGGTTTCTACAGCTTAGTTTGCTGTTTACTAAAATTCCTAGGTTCTTTTCCATGTCAGTGTTACCCAGTGTTTTACCATTTAGTATGTACTGGTGACTTGCATTATTCCTTCCCATGTGCATAAGCTTACATTTGTCAGTGTTAAACCTCATCTGCCACTTCTCTGCCCAAGCCTCCAATCTATCCAGATCCATCAGTAGCAGTGTACTGTCCCCTTCTGTGTTAATTACTTTACACAGTTTAGTGTCATCTGCAAAAATTGATATTTTACTGCGCAAGCCTTCTACAAGATCATTGATAAATATATTGAAGAGAATAGGACCCAATACTGACCCCTGTGGTACCCCACTAGTGACAGTGACCCAATCTGAGTGTATACTGTTAATAACCACCCTCTGTTTTCTATCACTGAGCCAGTTACTTACCCACATACAGACTTTTTCTCCCAGGCCAAGCATTCTCATTTTATACACTAACCTTTTATGTGGTACAGTGTCAAATGCTTTGGAGAAGTCCAGATATACAACATCCATTGATTCGCCGCGGTCCAGTCTAGAACTTACCTCCTCATAGAAACTGATAAAATTGGTTTGACATGACCGATCCCTCATGAAGCCATGCTGATATGGAGTTATTTGTTTATTTTCATTGAGGTACTCCAAGATAACATCTCTTAGAAAACCTTCAAACAGTTTACCCACGACAGATATTAAACTTACCGGCCTATAGTTTCCGGGCTCCATTTTTGGACCCTTTTTGAATATTGGCACCACATTTGCTATGCGCCAATCCTGTGGATACCCCCTGTCAGTATAGAGTCCTTAAATATCAGAAATAAAGGTCTGGCTATGACATTACTTAATTTTCTTAGGATACGGGGGTGTATGCCATCCGGTCCTGGCGATTTGTCTATTTTAATCTTTTTAAGACACAGCTCTACTTCTTCCTGGGTCAGAACGGGCACTTTTAATGGGGAATTTACTTTTATATTCTGAATTTCATCTGACAGTTTATTTTCCTCAGTGAATACAGTGGAGAAAAAAAAAATTTGTAGCTTTGCTTTCTTCTCATCGCTCTCTGCAACTCCCCCCTCATTACTCTGTAAGGGGCCGACACCTTCAGGTTTATACTTTTTACCGAAGATTAATTGTAGTGTGCACACTCCACAACTGGTATGCTAGTAAAATGTATGTTCTATTTTAAAATTCTAAATTTATTGCTTACAGAAGAAAAACATGTAAAAAAAAATAGAAAAATGAATAGCAATAAAATAAATAATAAATAAAAGGTACTTGCCACCGCTGGTTAATATAAAAAAGATTTGGTGTGTATACAACAGAAATGTGGTTTATGGATTAATAGGATATCTCTAGAGAGCAATGTGTTGCTCTCTGAGTTTTAATATATTATGCCACACTGTTTCTGTTTATCAGACCATGTGTCAAACAGTATATCAAATAATATGTTAAAACAATGTATCTCGGATAATATGATAGGTATAATGTAGCAAGTATGAAATCAGCAAGTATAAAATCAATATAGTTCTATTTCCCGTTTCAGTCCAGAGTCAATATGGAATCCTAAGGCCCGTTTTTGATTTGATTCATCCGCTGTATATTATCATATTACCAGTCATATAGGATGAGACAGCATGATGGTATAAAATAACTGTGTAGCTGGAATGGCACAATGGTCACCAATATAGCCTGTGGGAATGTTACTTTATAATTTATACTTTACCGATCAGTGTATTCGCTGGAGCACTGGTTGCCGGCGTCCCACGTAGGTTCCCGGCTTCTCCGCGTGCCTTGGTGCTACTTTCAGAGTGTCTCACCGGAGCTCCTAGCCTTCACTTCAGAAAGATTGATGCGGCGCTCCCAGTAGGTGTCTTCAGTGATGTCTGGATGCGCTAGGCTGCAGCCCAAACTTGGCGCTTGCTCCCGACTGAGCGCTCTCAGTAGCCAGAGCGGTGGTGCAATACTTTGTGTGTTCAAAGCGTTGTGCTCTCTGTATTCCGGCCGTTGGTGTGTAATTCAGCCCGAACTCAACTCTACTTATACTTTTTACCATTTATATAATTGAAGAACATTTTAGGGTTAGTTTTACTCTCTTTGGCGATTAATCTCTCGGTCTCTAGTTTGGCTGCTTTGATTTGTCTTTTACATATTCTATTTTTTTCCTTATAGTTTTTCAATGCTTCCTCGCTCCCCTCCTGTTTTAAAGTGATTTGGTTTATTCTTGCTCCTTAACTTTTTATTCCCATAAGGTATGTACCTCTCGCAATTAGATATTAGGATGCTTTTAAAAATATCCCATTTTGTGGCTGTATTTCTATTTTTGAGGAATTTGTCCCAGTTAGTTAGGCCTATGGCCTCTCTTTTGAAGTTTGGTATTTTTGTTGCTCCGTGAAGAAACACTCTTTTAACTGACAACTGGAAGGTTATTATTTTATGGTCACTATTTCCCAGGTGTCCCCCAATCTGCACATCTGTTGTTCTGTCAGGTCTATTGGTTAATAGTAAGTCCAGTATGGCTGTCCCTCTAGTCGGGTCCTGAACCAGTTGGGACTCTGGTTATTGCCAAGAACCTGTTTCTTTTATGAGATATACAGGTTTCAGTTTTCCAGTCTATATCTGGGTAGTTGAAGTCCTCCAAAATAACGACCTCATTATGATTTTTTGACGATCCTTTCTAAACAGACTGTAACCCTGTACGTTGACTGCCCAGTTATAGGCATCATCCAGCCATGTCTCAGTTATTCCCACTATGTCATAGTCCTCCTCACACATCACTAATTCCAGTTCACCAGTTTTATTAGTCAGGCTTCTGGCATTAGTGTACATACAGTTAAAAGGTTTATATATATTTTTTCCCCCACACCTTTCCTTCTGAACTGTTCTAGTTCCTCCTTCCATTCCTCCCCCAGCTCCATTACCTTGCCCCAGGTCTCTATCTTCCCCTCCTATAATGTAGTTACCCTCCCCCCCAGTCCCTAGTTTAAACACTCCTCCAACCTTCTAGCCATCTTCTCCCCCAAAACAGCTGCCCCTTCCCCATTGAAGTGCAGCCCATCCCTATGATACAGCCTGTAGCCAACAAAGAAGTCGGCCCAGTTCTCCAGGAACCCAAAACCCTCTTTCCTACACCAGTTCTTGAGCCACTTGTTTACCTCCCTAATCTCCCGCTGCCTTTCTTGTGTGGCTCATGGTACAGGCAGTATTTCGGAAAACATTACCTTGGAGGTCCTTGCCCTAAGCTTATGACCTAAATCCCTAAAATCATTTTAAAGGACGCTCCACCTACCTCTAACTTTGTCATTGGTTCCGATATGGACCATGACTGCTGGATCTTCTCCAGCCCCTCCCAGTAATCTGTCAACCCGATCCGCAATCTGTCGAACTCGAGCGCCAGGAAGACAACACACCGTTCGACAATCCCGTTCTTTGTGACAGATTGCCCTCTCTGTACCCCTAATAATTGAATCTCCCACTACCAGCACCTGTCTGGCCTGACCTGCTCTCCTGGCCCCCTGCTTACTGGAGCTGACATTCCCCTGACTGGCAGAGGAAGTGTCCGGCTGCAGCAGTGCTCTCCCTGAAGTAACATCCCCCTCATCTGCCAAACTTGTTGGGGTGTGTCAGATCAGGGCTAGCCTCCCTGGCACTTTTCCCTCTACCCCGCTTTCTAACTGTTACCCAGGTAGCTACCTCACTTTCCTGAGCCTCCTAACATTCATAACAATTTTACTTTTGTTTGAGGGCTTGCCTTTTACAGGACAGACTGTATTTTTTATCAGTACCATTTTTGGGTACATAAGACTTTTTGATGACTTGATATTATGTTTTTGGGAGGCGAGGTGATGAAAAAAGTTGTTTTGGTATAATTTTATTTCTTTCTTTATGGCATTCACTTAAAGGAGTATATCATGATATTTTTATAGAGTCGGTCGTTATGGATGCAACGATACTGAATAGATCTATTTTATTTTTTTTTTATTTTTTTACGTTTTACACAATATCAAACAAAATCATGGTTTTATTTGCCATTTTCTTACAGACATATTTTTTACATTTTTCTGGCTATGGTCTTGTGTGAGGGCTTGTTTTTTGTGATGAAATGACATTTTTATTGGAACAATATTGGGGTACATATGACTTTTTGCTCGCTTGATATGTTTGGGATGTTAGGTGACTAAAAGATTAGCTGTTTTGACATCATTTTTATTTATTGTTTTTACACCGTTCACCTGATGGGATAGATCATGTGAAATTTTTATAGAGCTGGTAGTTGCTGCGATACCAAACGTCTTTTTTTTTTTTCCTATTTTTAACTATTTTAAAATGACTTAAGTGGGGAAAAGGGTGCTTTTTTTTTTACATGTGCAACACTTATTTTTATAAAACACTTTTTTTTATTAACTTTAACTTTTTTTTTTTATTAACTTTGTGTTCCTCCACCCCACCCCCCACACATGACCATATGTATTTTGGGGTCCGTAAAAAACGAATTGAAAAAAAAAAGATGACGTCCGTGTGCATTCCCTATTTTGTGGAACGAACAGCTGGCCCTAATAGAACAGTCCTATCCTTGTTCATAATGTAAATTCCCCTTTAAAAGTGTCCTCTCTGACCCAGGAAGAGGTGCAGCAACGTCTTAAAAATATTAAAATAGACAAAATCACCAGGACTGGATGGCATACACCCCCGTATCCTAAGAGAATTAAGTAATGTAATCGACAGACCCTTATTTCTGATATTTAAGGACTCTATACTGACGGGGAGTGTTCCACAGGATTGGCACATAGCAAATGTGGTGCCAATATTCAAAAAGGGTCCAAAAACAGAGCCTGGAAACTATAGGCCGGTAAGTTTAACTTCTGTTGTGGGTAAACTGTTTGAAGGTTTTCTGAGAGATGCTATCTTGGAGTACCTCAATGAAAATAAGTAAATAACTCCATATCAGCATGGCTTCATGAGGGATCGGTCATGTTAAACCAATTTAATCAGTTTCTATGAGGAGGTAAGTTCTAGACTTGACCGCGGCGACTCAATGGATGTCGTATATTTGGACTTCTCCAAAGCGTTTGACACGGTACCACATAAAAGGTTAGTATATAAAATGAGAATGCTTGGCCTGGGAGAAAATGTCTGTATGTGGGTAAGTAACTGGCTTAGTGATAGAAAACAGAGGGTGGTTATTAACGGTACATACTCAGATTGGGTCACTGTCACTAGTGGGGTACCACAGGGGTCTGTATTGGGTCCTATTCTCTTCAATATATTTATTAATGATCTTGTACAAAGCTTGCACAGTAAAATATCAATTTTTGCAGATGACACTAAACTATGTAAAGTAATTAACACAGAGGAGGACAGTGCACTGCTACAGCAGGATCTGGATAGACTGGAGGCTTGGGCAGAAAAGTGGCAGATGAGGTTTAACACTGACAAATGTAAGGTTATGCATATGGGAAGGAATAATGCAAGTCACCAGTACATACTAAATGGTAAAGCATTGGGTAACTCTGACATGGAAAAGGACCTAGGAATTTTAGTGAACAGCAAACTAAGCTGCAGAAACCAGTGTCAGACAGCTGCTGCCAAGGCCAGTAAGATAATGGGTTGCATCAAAAGAGGCATAGATGCCCGTGATGAGAACATAGTCCTGCCACTTTACAAATCACTAGTCAGACCACATATGGAGTACTGTGTACAGTTCTGGGCTCCTGTGAACAAGGCAGACATAGCAGAGCTGGAGAGGGTTCAGAGGAGGGCAACTAAAGTAATAACTGGAATGGGTGGACTACAGTACCCAGAAAGATTATCAAAATTAGGGTTATTCACTTTAGAAAAAAGACGACTGAGGGGAGATCTAATAACTATGTATAAATATATCAGAGGTCAGTATAGAGATCTCTCCCATCATCTATTTATCCCGAGGACTGTGACGAGGGGACATCCTCTGCGTCTGGAGGAAAGAAGGTTTGTACATAAACATAGAATAGGATTCTTTACGGTAAGAGCAGTGAGACTATGGAACTCTCTGCCTGAGGAGGTGGTGATGGTAAGTTCACTAAGAGAGTTCAAGAGGGGCCTGGATGTATTTCTGGAGGGTAATAATATTACAGGTTATAGTTACTAGAGAGGGGTCGTTGATCCAGGGAGTTATTCTGATTGCCTGACTGGAGTCGGGAAGGAATTTTTCCCCCTAAAGTGAGGAAAATTGGCTTCTACCTCACAGGGGTTTTTTTGCCTTCCCCTGGATCAACTTGTAGGAAAACAGGCTGAACTGGATGGACAGATGTCTTTTTTTGGCCTTACAAACTATGTTACTATGTTACTATGTTAGGACATGTTCTATTATTTGCGGAATGGACATACGGAACCAAATGCACACGGAGTAACTTCCATTTTTTGTGGACCCATTGAAATGAATGGTTCCGCATATGGTCTGCAAAAAAACGAACACGAAAGTAAATACGTTTGTGCACATGAGCCCTTAGCTGAAGGCAGGACACAGAGGAGTGGTCCTTGCCGTCTGTATGGGGAGCTCTGCTGTCACTGACAGCAGGCCAACCGCTCAGCAGATGCACGATTAGCGTGCAGCTGCAATCTCTAAATGGACTTTCTAAAACGTCCATTCAGAGATAAATCCTGACGGCCCAGACGTTTAAAGTCTATGGGCAGTCGGAAATTCAGTGATTTGGTCATTAACCTTATCTCTGTGTAGGCTTCACCCCTGGTTTTGGCTCACAACCACTGACAGAAATCACTGACCTAACAACGAAGTGTGAACTAGACCGTAGGCTTAAGCTACATGGCAATTTAGGTCAAGACAAGATATGACCAAACACTGCTGCTTAGCATTGCAGTCGCACAACATAATGTAAGTCAATGAGGTTCCTGCATGGCCCGCATATTGCCAGGACTGAATCCAGAATCACAAAAAAAAAAAAATCCAACACTCGGATTTTCGTAATTCTAGGATCACAGTTGGAGCAACTTGCAAGTACGGGGTGAGTGAAAAGTCGTTGGACACGCTTTTATTTCAGAAACTAAAGTGAAAATTAAATAATTTAGTACCCCAGCAAGTAGGGCTGGGCGATTAATCGAATTAATTCGATTAATTCGCCAATTGAAAGCCTCACAATTTTATTTTTTAGGAAAATCGTGAACTCGATTTTCCTAAAATGGCGCCCGCCAGATAAAATGAAAAAAATCTCTCACCTGTCCTGCGCTGCGGCTCCGCTCCGGTGTCCAGCGCTCCTCTTCTTCTCCGGGGCCACGCTGCACTGTCCTGACCGCGTACAGCGTCAGGACGTAGTGCGCGCACTCTGACCTGACGCTGTACGCAGTCAGGTGATAGTGCAGCGCCGGGAGAAGAAGACTGAGGAGCGCCGGAGCTGGACAGGTAAGGGATTTTTTTATTTTATTCTTATGGTGGCCTAGTGGGCTGTTCTGAGGTCTGAAGGGGGCACTACTGTGGGCTAATCTGAGACACTACTAGGGCTGCAGTAAACGATTATTTTAGTAATCAAGTAATCTATCGATTATTCCAACGATTAATCGAGTACTCTAATAAGAAAAAACATCTTAAAATAATGTATTGCTTTATAAAAACAATATTTATTATTACTTACAGTGGTACACAGTGTTTTGAATGCACATAAGGCTTCTTTCACAGATGCAATATACATTCTGTCAGAAGAACAGCCTAAATGTACCTTATCAGGTATAACTGGATACTGCCGGCTGCTGCAGTGATTGACTGTAATGGGGTCCGGCCTTGTTACAGCGTTCAAGCTGGGTTTTGGCTGGATACTACTAAAAATATGCTTAAAGTAGCGTTTTTTGTTTTGACCATACCCATCTTGTAAGCTAGAACATGGACAGATGGCCTGCCCTGGACCACATTATAGTCAATGAGAGCATATAGCAGCTGGAGTATGCGGCTATACCCAATATGGTATATACAGCAGACTGCTCTTTTGCCAGTCTGTGTATCTATTATACACCAAGGCCATCACATTAACCCCTCCATGTCCCCCAGCACCATAATTAGCCCCTCCATGTCCCCCAAGGCCATCAAATTATCCCCTCCATGTCCCCCAGCACCATAATTAGCCCCTCCATGTCCCCCAGCACCATCATTAGCCCCTCCATGTCCCCCAGCACCATCATTAGCCCCTCCATGTCCCCAGCACCATCATTAGCCCCTCCATGTCCCCCAGCACCATCATTAGCCCTCCATGTCCCCCAGCACCATCATTAGCCCCTCCATGTCCCCCAAGGCCATCAAATTAACCCCTCCATGTCCCCATCACCATAATTAGCCCCTCCATGTCCCCCAAGGCCATCAAATTAACCCCTCCATGTCCCCCAGCACCATCATTAGCCCCTCCATGTCCCCCAGGGCAATCAAATTAACCCCTCCATGTCCCCAGCACCATCATTAGCCCCTCCATGTCCCCCAGGGCAATCAACTTAACCCCTCCATGTCCCCCAGCACCATCATTAGCCCCTCCATGTCCCCCAGGGCAATCAAATTAACCCCTCCATGTCCCCCAGTGCCATGAGCCAGTCCCCTACTCTTTTAACAATACTTACCTTACCAGACAGGGTCCGCTCACCACGCTGCTGGGCGACATGGAGTCCGCAGGAGACGACCGCTGCTTCTTCCCAGCATGCAGTGGGAGGGGCCTGACGTCACACACAGCGCCAGGCAGCGCGCGCGCTGACACTGTGTGTGAAGCCAGGCAGCGCGGTGCCAACAGGAGGCCACGGAGCGGTGAGTGAAAGCCTTTTTTCACTCACCCTCTGTTGCCACGTGATTTAAACGAATCCTCGATGCAGGAAAACTGCATCGAGGATTTTTTAGTGTCGATTTCATCGAGTACCTAGATGAATCGTTTCAGCCCTAGGCACTACTGTGGGCTAATCTGAGGTTTCAAGGGGGCACTACTGTGGGCTGTTCTGAGGTCTGAAGGGGCACTATTGTGGGCTAATCTGAGGTCTCAAGGGGGCACTACTGTGGGCTAATCTGAGGTTTGAAGGGGGCACTATTGTGGGCTAATCTGAGGTCTGAAGGGGCACTATTGTGGGCTAATCTGAGGTCTGAAGGGGGCACTATTGTGGGCTAATCTGAGGTCTGAAGGGGGCACTACTGTGGGCTGATCTGAGATCTCAAGGGGGCACTACTGTGGGCTGATCTGAGGTCTCAAGGGGGCACTACTGTGGGCTGATCTGAGGTCTGAAGGGGGCACTACTGTGGGCTGATCTGAGGTCTGAAGGGGGCACTACTGTGGGCTGATCTGAGGTCTCAAGGGGGCACTACTGTGGGCTGATCTGAGGTCTCAAGGGGGCACTACTGTGGGCTGATCAGAGGTCTGAAGGGGGCACTACTGTGGGCAGATCTGAGGTCTGATGGGGGCACTGTGGGCTGATCTAAGGTCTGATGGGGGCACACTGGGCTGATGTGGGGTCTGATGGGGCACACTGGGCTGATGTGGGGTCTGATGGGGCACTATGGGCTGATGTGTGGTCTGATGGGGCATAATGGGCTGATCTGAGGTCTGATGAGGGCACAGTGGGCTGATCTGAGGTCTGATGGAGGCACTGCGGGCTGATGTGGGGTCTGATGGGGGCACTGTGGGGTCTGATGGGGCATAATGGGCTGATCTGAGGTCTGATGAGGGCACAGTGGGCTGATCTGAGGTCTGGTAGGGGCACAGTGGGCTGATGTGAGGGCTGATGGGGGCACAGTAGGCTTTTTTATTTATTTTTTTATATTTTTAATAACATAAGAAAATCGAGATTTAAATCGTGAATCGTCCCAAAAAATTTTTTTTCAAAAAAAAAAAAAAAAAATTCGAGATTTTTTTTTTTGGCCATATCGCCCAGCTCTACCAGCAAGTAATGGGTGAGCGGTGTATATTTTAGGCTATGTCCGGAACATGACTGTAATCTTGAAAGCTGCCATACTGGATCAAGGGCAAATTTTTCCAATGAGAAGGGGGTCATATAGCATATCAAAGATTTGCAATATCTCTTGCGGTTCAAAAGTTATCAACACAGAAAGGTCAAAACTTCAACGGTCTGTGTTCCACACTGAACACGTCAAATGCCTGTTAGGGATGAGCCATCTTCAAGTTTTGAAGTTCGAGTTCCGATATCTGCCGAAGTGCGTTATGGATTCCGTTGTGTTATGGAGTCCTTTACTGAATAACGGAAACTGGACAGATCCTATTATGATGGAATACATAATGGAATGCCTCTAAAGACATTCCATTATGAAATTGTTCTATGGTACGTGGTAACAGAATCCATAACATAATTCAGCATACACCCGAATTCAAACTTCAAAACTTCGCTCATCCCCACAGGGAACATTCACGGTTGTTGTTGCAACTTTCTGTGCTGATAATTTTTGAACCACAAGAGATATTGCAAATGTGATGGCACCAATTGATTTCTGAGAAAATTCTAGTCTTCCGATATACTACGTGGCCCCCTTCCAATTGGAAAAATTTGCCCTTGATCTAATATGGCGGCCATGTTCCGGACATAGCCTTAAAGATAGACCCCCCTCATCCATTACTTGCTGGGGTATTCAGATATTTAATTTTCTCTTTCATTTCTAAAATAAAAGGGTGTCCTACGACTTTTCACTCACTCTGTAGTGCTGCAAACCAACTCAATTCCATTATGGTAGTGCTACACAGAGATCTTTGGTCAAGCAAAAGTGGCCATGTAGCCCCAGCCTCACGCACACAAACGTATTCTGGCCAGGCCAGGCTGTGGACCGCAAATTGCGGTTAGCAATGCACGGGCACCGACGGCAGAGCCGCCGAATGCGGATCGCGGACCCCATTCAATTGCATTTTAGAGTAAGGGCTCATGTACACGACCATTGCCCGGCCATGTCCGTATTGTGGCCCACAAAAAAGTAATGCATGCACGATCCATGCCTCCGTTCCGCACTGCATCATCTGGATTCAAGTGAATCTCTCTGATTGCAGGCCACAATACGGACACGGCCGGGCAATGGTCTTGTACATGAACCCTTACTCTAAAATGCTGCAGTTTTCCAGAGAAAACATATAGTCCCATATTTACTAATGCTGTCTAACCAAGCAGTCAGAAGACACGCCAAATTTATTATAATAACTTGAATGTGGCTCTCACTGCGCCTGCACCGAATGAAGGACGTACGGCGCGGGCACGGACAGTGCCGGCAGCAGAGCGAGCTGCCTGGCCCTGTCAATCAACAGACAGGAGGCATTATTAGAGGTGGGGAAACGGCGACTCTAGGAGCAGGGTTACCGCCCCCCCTGCTCCTAGGGAGCTAATTTACATATTATAAAAGTATGATTTCCACAATAACGGGGACAGTATGAATAATATAATTAACATATTTGGCATCAGGTGACACTTGCACATTCTAAATGTCAACCTGTTTTATAGGGTACAAACTGATGACAGAAACCCTTTAATAAATGAGGGCCCAGGTTTTATAAGAAGATACAGGGAGAGGATTTCACTCCTCTGTGAGACCTCAGTAAGAAGCTGTACAGGGGATTCATATATAGCTCTGGCTCATTAGGGACCTTGTCAGGATGAAATACTTCCCATGAGGACAGGTCCCTGTACATTCCAGGACCCCTTCCACAGATCACACAAAGCATAATTGTCCAGGTGTCATTTTCGAACAGGAACATGGATGGGAGCAGTAAATGGCAGGCGCTGCATTTACAGCTATGCCCCTAGATGGGGATGCAGTGCTGACTGCTCGGTGAAGGACAGGTACCGCACTGCTAGTAAATGGGAGACTGGACTCTCCAGCCATCCACGCTGAGAGGAGACGCAAGTCGCACACGCCCCAGTGCCGGTAATAAGACGCCTCTCACTGGGGCACAATGGCACGCGCCGCCAGCCTCCCCCGCCCAGTGTGACTGGAAGCCTCGTGCTACACGGCGGGGAAGGTTTAGCGCTTCCAAAAAAGGAAGTCCCAGTCGCGTTATGGCTCCCAGGCCTGACGTGGCACAGGCCCCGCCCCCGCAGCCTGCATGCCCATATTAGGACATATAGGGCAACCCTGCGCTTTCCCGCAGAACAGAAGACGTGCGGCCCCCTCCCCTTATGGCAGAGCTCAGGAGCCGGTACCTGCTCTGTGCACGGCTCTGCTGTGTCCTACTGGGTGCCACTTAGCCAGCACACTCATACCCTGCCTGCAGCTAGGTGTACAATGGCGCCCTGACAACCTGCATGCAGTGAATGTAGCCCTATATAGATTAGGGGAGGCAGTTTTGTGCAATACGCTACACATATGGGGCAAATCTAGCAAGTGTGGATTATTGGTGACATGTCACGGCCATTAACGTTAGGCACTGCAGTCTTATGTTCCACTGGTAAGGCTGAGTTCACACTTCAGTTAGTCGGTCAGTTATTTCCCTCAGTTATTGTCAGATCTGGGTCAAACACAGAATAGGAGCAGATTTTACCATTATACCTTATCTCTGTATAGGCTTCACTACGGATTTTGGCTCACAATAACTGAAATGTGAACTGAGCTTAGCACTGGTATGTAGTGTAGCCTAAAGAACACTGTAAATGGCTGTTATAGAGGCTGGCCTCAGGCGTTCCTACCCCGACCTTCACCTGATGCCCTATGCACCCTGTAAAGGAGGAGGCAGAAGGGGTAATAAACCTCCACAGTGCCCCTGACCGCCAGAGACAAAAGCTGCCATTGCGGGAGCAGTCTGTAATACAGATGCTGAAATGCACCCGCAGGACCATGTTCTGAATTGGGCCTCATGCAGGAACTTCTTTTCCCTGCAGCGCTGCCTGCTTCAGGTTTGCTTCCATGAGTACTATAACGTCCACCACAATAATAAAGTGCTCCCTCTGGATACAATATTTTCACCATACTGTGGTCCTTTCTGACCCATCATATGATAAAACCAGACTCCGATCCACCCAATCAAGGCCACTTCTCTGGTGAACTAGCTGTATACATGTATATGATGACTGTTATATGGAAGGACTTGTTTTATCGGTATTAGGCATCATTCACACATCAGTGATCTCCATCAGGGATTGTGAGCAAAAACACAGGACACATGCGGATCTCCCCCTTAGGCCTCTTTTACACTAGCGGCAGTCCGGATCCGGCAGGTGAAGGGTGCCATCGGATCCAGACTGGCGCAGGGACATGTGTGGGGCCAGAACCGCGTTCCGGCCCCACATGTCACACAGTACCATATACAGACATACACACACATACACACAAACACATACATACTCCAGGCAGGCCTCACGTCTTCACGCCCAGGAGGCGCGCAGCTATGACGATTCCCCACAGCGCCCTCTGCTGGGCGCTGTAGGGAATCGTCATAGCGGCGCGCCTCCTGGGCATGAAGACGTGCGGCCTGCCTGTCTGGAGTATGTAAATATGTATGTGTTTGTGTGTCTGTACGTATGTCTGTATGTGTAGGTGACGGATCCGTCCTAAACTTCATTGAAAGTCAATGGAGGGCGGATCCGGTTACCATTGTGGTCACACCAGACGGATCCGTCCCCATTGACTTGCATTGGGGGTCATTCCGGATCCGGCTTGGTGCGGATGCCTGGACCGGAGAGAAAACAGCAGCATGCTGCGGTTTGTTCTCCGGTCTGAAGACAGAACGGAATGCTTTCAGGAGCATTCTGTTGTCTTCAGTTCAGTTTTGTCCCCATTGACAATAAATGGGGACAAAACTGAAGCGTTTTTTTCCGGTATTGAGCCCCTATGACGGAACTCAGTACCAGAATTTAAAAACGCTAGTGTGAAAGTAGCCTTATACCTTATGTCTGTGGATGCTCCAGTCCTGGTTTTGGCTCACAATCACTGATGGAAATCAATGAACAAACACTGCTGTGTGAATAAAGGTCCTTTTACACGGGCCGATTATCGGCCGAAAAATCGTTCCTAGGAACGCTAGTGCCGATAATCGGCCCGTGTAAAAGTGGCCCTAATCAGCCGACGAACGAGAAAAACGCTCGTTCGTCGGCTGATTGGATCTTTTGTAGAAACCAAAAGATCCAATCTGTCGGGCGCACATCGCCCTGTGTAAACAGGCGATGTGCGCCTGACAGTATGGAGCTTCCCGGCCGCACGAGCGATACAGCGATCACTCGTGCGGCCCGGCGCTCGATTCGTCGGGCCGTGTAAAGGCTCCCTGCCCGAGCGCCGATATCGCTGATCAGCGCTCGGGCAGGGAGAATAATCGGCCCGTCTAAAAGGGCCTTTAGGCTTTAGTTATCTGCTTTTTTTTTTTTTTTTTCTTAAATCTTCATTTTCTCTTATCTTGGATTTGGGACTTTGGAACCGATTACTCAAGTTACAATGGTTTCAACACAGAATGGTTGCCCTGGAACTAATTAATATTGTAACTTGAGGGACCATTGTATACAGACAACTATAGACTTCACACTACATACAAGACCCCAGCACGTGTCGGATCACTGTCTGTTACACGGCACGCACGTATTTACCTCCTCTGGTGTTACACAGCACACCAACATCCGTGTGTGCCACAAGAGACTGGGGACAGGTAAGGTCTCCGTCCTATGAGGACGGGATGGAGATTGATGGAAGGCAGTGGGGCAGCAGAGAGTGCACACTCACTTGGTGCTCTCAAAGGCCACAGAGTGCTGTAGGACTGCGGGCGCCATGGCTTTGAGCTGTCATTTGAGCAGTACACAGCCTGGTACTGAGTGCCATTCACGCTGTCACAGGCCATGCACTGAATGCATCCTCTGCCTTGACAACGCTCCTGTAGCCGGGCACCCCCTGGCAGTTGGGCAATTGCCCCATTACATTTGTCACAGGTAGGTTCACAGCTCGTTTATTTTTCTTTTTTTTAATAGAAAACACAGAAGCACCAGATTCAGCATAAAATGGGCACCAAGAGCATCCAATATGCCCAACGGACTCCAGAATATGCACGGATATACCATCCAGACTGTCATCAGTATTTAATCAGTAATTGATCCAGATTTGTCTTTATGTACTCGCATAGATTATATATTTGGAAGCATTTACACACAAAACTAGCCCAATTCATTAACATTAGCAGCGGATTCCGGTACACAAAGTATGTGCCATACATAGATTGCAAAGAGGACAACGCCTCCTAATGGACCCTGCGGAGCAGATGTGAACAGAGCCTAACAGACACTGCTGTACAATAAGCCTTGTCTACACAGTGCAGCTTACTATGTCTTTCCATTATACATCTCACGTCAGGATCCACAGGCCAGTTTCAGACCAGCATGTTCACTATGGGAGCGTGATTTCCGTTAGTAAACGCTGCAGGATTGCACGCGGGACATTTTGACCGGACAAAAGACGAAATCAGCCGGATCCTATTATTCTACTCAATAGGGATCCGGAGATTGGCTGCATTATCTGGCTATGCCAGATACGCCTGTCCTCTGGCCCTTCTGCTGGTCTGTGAATGAAGCAGGCCTTTATTCACCTCACAGCCGGAGAAAAGAGGTTTTGTACACATGGCTATTGCTCAAAGTTTCCTCAGTTTCTCGCCAGACGGAGCTACATATTTAGTCATTTTCCTCTTGGGGTGGCATGAAATACCACTTTGTTAAAATGTATGTTCACTTTGTCCACCAAATTGCCAACTTCAGCTGACATAACCCACTTTGAAGCAATTCTCTGTATGACACACTCCCATGGTGCATACATCTACAAGTATACCAAGTCACGAAATTATCATCTGAATGTAAAACAAATAACATAGTAACATAGTTTGTAAGGCCGAAAAAAGACATCTGTCCATCCAGTTCGGCCTGTTTTCCTACAAGTTGATCCAGGGGAAGGCAAAAAAACCCCCTGTGAGGTAGAAGCCAATTTTCCTCACTTTAGGGGGAAAAATTCCTTCCCGACTCCAATCAGGCAATCAGAATAACTCCCTGGATCAACAACCCATCTCTAGTAGCTATAACCTGTAATATTATTACACTCCAGAAATACATCCAGGCCCCTCTTGAACTCTTTTACTGAACTTACCATCACCACCTCCTCAGGCAGAGAGTTCCATAGTCTCACTGCTCTTACCATAAAGAATCCTCTTCTATGTTTATGTACAAACCTTCTTTCCTCCAGACGCAGAGGATGTCCCCTCATCACAGTCCTCGGGATAAATAGATGATGGGAGAGATCTCTGTACTGACCTCTGATATATTTATACATAGTTATTAGATCTCCCCTCAGTCGTCTTTTTTCTAAAGTGAATAACCCTAATTTTGATAATCTTTCTGGGTACTGTAGTCCACCCATTCCAGTTATTACTTTAGTTGCCCTCCTCTGAACCCTCTCCAGCTCTGCTATGTCTGCCTTGTTCACAGGAGCCCAGAACTGTACACAGTACTCCATGTGTGGTCTGACTAGTGATTTGTAAAGTGGCAGGACTATGTTCTCATCACGGGTATCTATGCCTCTTTTGATGCAACCCATTATCTTATTGGCCTTGGCAGCAGCTGTCTGACACTGGTTTCTGCAGCTTAGTTTGCTGTTCACTAAAATTCCTAGGTCCTTTTCTATGTCAGAGTTACCCAATGTTTTACCATTTAGTATGTACTGGTGACTTGCATTATTCCTTCCCATATGCATAACCTTACATTTGTCAGTGTTAAACCTCGTCTGCCACTTTTCTGTCCTTCCAGAAAAAGTAATAATTACGAGGGCCAGGAGCTCCGCCAGAAATCCTCAGTATAAGGTCTCATTCAGACGTGGTCCACAAATCACAGATACCAGCAATGTGTGTTCCACATTTTGCAGACCGCACATGGCCGGCCCTATGATAGAAATGCCTATTCTTGTCTGTGATTGTTGGCTCCATCTTGTGGGCCGTGGAGCGGAAATACGGATGCGGACAGCACACGGTGTACTATCCACATGTTTTGTGTCCCCATTGAAATGAATGGGTCCGCACGGGTTCTGATGAAGACCCATTCATACGGTCGTCTGAATGAGCCCTTACTTTCCAGGTGTAAGTCTGCCCTGTGTTCTGCTGTGGAATAATATTCTGCAGCATAGATAATTATGTGGCTTTTTAAAAGCAGAATGGGGGTTATTTACTATCAGCACTACGCAAGTTTTTGAAGTAAAAAAAAAAAAAAAAGAACCCAGACCAGCGTAAAAAGACAGTCTTTGATAAATGACCCCCAATTTCTCCATACATTTCAATAGGGAATGTAATCCACACTTTTGTAAAAATCTAGACCTATGTATTTTCTGGTGGATTTTACCGCTATGTGTGAAGGCATCTTTAGGCCTCGCTGTGAGGACTATACATTTTCTGCCTGGTTTGTGTGTTTTTGGCCACAGGAATAGCATGAAAAACAAAACAAAAACATGAGAAACCTGAATTGTGGCAGAATACAATACAGTGGAGGGTCATTTATTAAAGAGGTTGTCTCACTTCAGCAAACACCATTTATTATGTAGTGAAAGTTAATACAAGGCACTTACTAATGTATTTTTATTATCCATATTGCCTCCTCTGCTGGCTGGATTCATTATACACTGCTAGTTTCCATGGTTACGGCCACTCTACAATCCATCAGCGGTGCTTGCACAATATAGGAAAAAGCACTAGCCTATATGTGCTCCCACAATCCTGGCCACCTGAGAGGCTGGTGCTTTTTCCTATAGTGTGCAGGGTGGTCGTAACCATGGAAACAAGCAGTTATACTGTGATGGCAAAAGGAATCCAGCCAGCAAAGGAAACAATATGGACAATCACAATACATCAGGAAGTGGCTTGTATTAACTTTCTCTACATGATAAAAGCCACTTGCTGATGTGAGACAACCCCTTTAAGATCATCATCATTGGGCAGTCTTTTTCTTACCTTTTGCTGCCTAATTTATGAGTCTTGTCATAAGTAAGATCATCTTTGTTAGTCCTTGCGCCTGCCGGAAATGTACACCAGCCCCGTAGTTTTTCTGAAACTTTTACTACTTTTTCCCCTGCCCTCTGTCGACAACTCTATGTGTCAAACACAGCATAAAATATCCCATATGACAAATATTGTCACATAGGTCTTTAAAAGTCACAAAAAAGGGGTTGTGCAACAATTTCACGCCAAAAAGAGGTGTAAAACTGTTCATTAATGACCCACAGTGAGAGTGTGAACAATCTTACGGTATATTCATATGCAGCAGTTTGCAGCAAGAACTCGTGTGACTGAAAATCAGTTGCATTCCTCTGAATGGTGAAGTGTTGTGGCAGTGCTCACCTGCCCTCGTCTCCTGGTGGCACAGACTTATCTCTCACTGTTCCCTTTTCCCCCATGGGTACATTTGCCAGACCTGCTCTGCTCACACAGGCTACAAGGCCTCTCCCTATGCCCGAAGAGCGCATGTGTTCCCACATAAAGGGCCACTAAGCGCATCCTAATCTGATACAGCGGGCTAGTAACCTTCAAAGTTATCTATTCTATTGTCTGCCCATGTACCAACTTTCTGCCCGTTTCTCAGATTGTGACCTTCAATTACCTGACCTGACCTCCAGATTGACCCTTCAGCACGTACTCTCCCTGCCCTGACCTCGGACTGTCCCTGACTCAGATTTTGTCTCACCTCTTGGTGCATTGCAACAGTGTATGATTGACAGGTGACACACAGGGTCCGGGACAGAGACAACTTCAAGAGTGAGTGGCCTGGTAGTTCCCCTGCAGTAAAAGAAGATCTCTGTACAGGGGTTAAAGGTTGAATACCAGGGAACTGCCAGGGTAACACCCTTAGACCTCTTTCACACGAGAGATACGGAATTGTGTCAGGATCTGTTCAGGGGAAAACTGATGCTTTTGCACGCAAGTTCAATCAGTTTTGAATGCATTTTTCACACATGTGAAGAAAAACTGAATAATAACCATCTACATCTTCCAGCAACCATCAGTGTAAAATACATTGCATCCGGATGCCTTCTGTTTTTTATGTAAGCCCCATTCGCTTCTATGGAGCCAGGGCTGTGTGAAAAATGCACAACACAGAACATGCTGCATTTTTTCCTGAGTACAAATGTGTTAAAAAAAATTAAAAAAAAAAAAGAAAAACATGCTCATGCGCACACATGGTCATGATTCAGGCAAGATGCTATTCGTCCGCTACACACACCGCATCCAGACGGAAAACTCTCTTATGTGAAAGAGCCCCTAGGAGTAGCCCAAAGCCAAATCTGTTGGTTGACACAGTGGTTCCACCCTGCTGCCATAACCGGATATTTTAGTGGCAGGCACATGGATTACGGCAAGCCCCATTCAGATGAATTCACAGAAACATCTTCAACCAATCTAAAAGTATGAATACACTGAATGTCCTGTGATACTTACTGTACACTCACATATAACGTTGTGAGCCTAATGAAGAAATTGCACCATATATTACTAACTCCACACCACTACTCCAGCAGTGTAAGTTGTCACACCCTAACTCAGGTCGTGTGATCTCACGTCTGACTCCTTGCTGTAGTGTGTAAACAGGGACTCGGTCTCTCCCCGGTGGCCGACTTCCTGTGAACTACAGGATGACATCATATTTACCTAGGTAATATGGGTTGAAAAAAAGACATAAGTCCAACCAAGGGGTAGGAAGGAAATTAGACTCAGATTTCTACATGTTTTCATAAGCATTAATGTCATTTACTTTTAAGAATTCATTTCAACCCTAAAACTGTCCACTGTTCCTGCTGCGACCACGTCCTGAGGAAGTCCATTCCACAGATTCACAGTTCTCACAGTAAAGAAGCTTTGACACTTCTGGAGATTGAACTTTTTCTTCTCCAGTCGGAGGCAGTGCCTCCTTGTCCTTTGAGGGCATTTTACATGGAACAGTTTTTCTCCATATTTTTTGTATGGCTCACTTATATATTTGTATAGGTTAATCATGTCCCCCTCTTAGACGTCTCTTCTCAGGACTAAATAAATTCAATTCTTTTAATCTTTCTTCATAACTAAGACCCTCCATGCCCCTTATCAGTTTAGTCGCTCTCCTCTGTACTTTTTAGCTGCAGGGCATCCTTTCTATGGACTGGTGCCCAGAACTGAACTGCATATTCCAGATGAGGCTGCACTAACGCTTTGTAAATTGGTAATATTACATCCCTGCCCCGTGAGTCCATGCCTCGTTTAATGCATATCCTGGTGGCCTTAGAAGCAGCTGATTGACATTTGACATTGTATGCGGTTATTTAATCTATGATCTACAAGAACACCTAAATCCTTCTCTATAAGTGACTCTCCCATTATTACATCCCCTAGGACATATGAAGCATAGAGATTATTACTACCAAGATGCATAACTTTACATTTATCCACATTGAACCTAATTTGTTAAATTGGTGCCCAAACACTCGGGGTCATCTGTTACTCTCAAATATCCCTATATTAGGAGTATTTCAGGTGCAGATTGCGGTTAGTTGGGCCACTATCTGCAACTTTTCTCCGCTCACGCCAGATCTAATAAAGTGGACGTGGTAGGGAAGGGGACGGGACGGAATGCCCGTCTGATTCATTATTTTCTATGTCTGTTTTAGGCCTCTTTCACACGAACGTATTTTTGGCGGACTCCGATCCGCATTTTTCACATGAAAAATGCGTACCCATTCATTTCTATGGATCCGCAAAAAATGCGGACACACACCTACAAAAAGGACCACCAAAGCCACGATTCAAAAAATACAATGCTTTATTAGACCAAGTTACATAAAAGATCACAAGACAATCATAAAAATAGCGGATGTCATATTAATGTGAGGATACCCTGGTGAATACATACATAAAATAGATTACGGAGGTAAACAAGTGGCTCAAGAATTGGTGTAGGAAGGAGGGATTTGGGATCTTGGAGAACTGGGCCGACTTCTCTGTCGACTACAGGCTCTACCGTAGGGATGGGCTGCACCTCAATGGGGAAGGGGCAGCTGTTTTGGGGGAGAAGATGGCTAGAAGGCTGGAGGAGTGTTTAAACTAGGGACTGGGGGGAGGGTAACTACATTATAGATGGGGAAGATAGTGCAGATAGAGACCTGGGGCAAGGTAACAGAACTGGGGGAGGAATGGAAGGAGGAACTAGAACAGATCAGAAGGAAAGGTGCAGGGTAAAAAAATATATATAAACCTTTTAACTGTATGTACACTAATGCCAGAAGCCTGACTAATAAAACTGGTGAACTGGAATTAGTGATGTGTGAGGAGGACTATGACATAGTTGGAGTAACTGAGACATAGCTGGATGATAGCTATGACTGGGCAGTCAACGTACAGGGTTACAGTCTGTTTAGAAAGGATTGCCAAAACCGGAGAGGGGGAGGGGTCTGCCTTTATGTAAAGTCCTGTCTAAAGCCCACACTGCGGGAAGATATAAGTGAGGGACATGAAGATGTGGAGTCACTGTGGGTAGAAATAAATGGAGCCAAAAACAATAATAAAATACTAATAGGGGTTTATTATAAACCACCCAATATACCCAGAAAAGTCCACAGAAAATCTACTTCTAAACAAAATAGACGAGGCGGCAAATCAGAATAAGGTCATTATTATGGGGGACTTCAACTACCCAGATATAGACTGGAAAACTGAAACCTGTATATCTCATAAAGGAAACAGGTTCTTGGCAATAACCAAATAACCAAAGACAATTACCTTTCCCAACTGATTCAGGACCCGACTAGAGGACTTAGTATTAACCAATAGACCTGACAGAATAACAGATGTGCAGGTTGGGGGACACCTGGGAAACAGTGACCATAACATAATAACCTTCTAATTGTCATTCAAAAGAGCGTTTCTTCAGGGAGGAACAAAAATACCAAACGTTAAAAAAGCTAAATTTAGCCAACTAAGAGAAGCCATAGACCTAACTAACTGGGACAAAGTCCTCAAAAATAAAAATACAGCCACAAAATGGGAGATTTTTAAAAGCATCCTAATATCTAATTGTGAGAGGTACATACCTTATGGGAATAAAAGGTTAAGGAACAAGAAAAAAACTATATGGATAAATAGAGCTGTAAAGAAAGCAATAAATGACAAACAGAAAGCATTTAAAGCGGCTCTGTCACTAGGTTTTAACCTATGTATTTAAATACATAGGTTAAAACCCCTTAACTTGTACAGTTAGAACATACCTGTATTGCAGAGTACAGCGCAGCGGTTGTGCTGAAAAAAGACCTTTAATTTTTATGTTAATGAGCCTTCGGAGCACCGGGGGGCGGGCTCTTTCTTCCTGAGCACCGCTTCTTCACCGCCCCCCGGGTCCCGAGGCTCTCCCCGACGCCGACGTCCACGCCCCTCTGAAAATTGATTGACAGCTAAAATCCCGCCGGCGCATGCGCAGAAGCGCTTGCAGTGCCGAACACCGCAAGCGCTTCCATCCTTGTGCGCACGCGCCGTCACTTCCGGGTTCAGCGAAGTGACGGCGCGTGCGCACAAGGATGGAAGCGCTTGCGGTGTTCGGCACTGCAAGCGCTTCTGCGCATGCGCCGGCAGGATTTCAGCGCTAGGCCAAACGGCCTAGCGCTTTCAATCAATTTTCAGAGGGGCGTGGACGTCGGCATCGGAGAGAGCCTCGGGACCCGGGGGGCGGTGAAGAAGCGGTGCTCAGGAAGAAAGAGCCCGCCCCCCGGTGCTCCGAAGGCTCATTAACATAAAGATTAAAGGTCTTTTTTCAGCACAACCGCTGCGCTGTACTCTGCAATAAAGGTATGTTCTAACTGTAGAAGTCAAGGGGTTTTAACCTATGTATTTAAATACATAGGTTAAAACCTAGTGACAGAGCCTCTTTAAATCACTAAAACAGGAGGGTAGCGAGGAAGCATTGATAAACTATAAGGAAAAAAATAGAATATGTAAAAGACAAATAAAAGCAGCCAAACTAGAGACCGAGAGATTAATCGCCAAAGAGAGTAAAACTAACCCTAAAATGTTCTTCAATTATATAAATACTAAAAAGTATAAATCTGAAGGTGTCTGCCCCTTACAGAGTAATGAGGGGGGAGTTGCAGAGAGCGATGAGGAGAAAGCGAAGCTACTAAATAACTTTTTCTCCACTGTATTCACTGAGGAAAATAAACTGAAATGCAGAGTATAAAAGTAAATTCCCCTTTAAAAGTGTCCTCTCTGACCCAGGAAGAGGTATAGCAACGTCTTAAAAATATTAAAATAGACAAATCACCAGGACCGGATGGCATACACCCCCGTATCCTAAGAGAATTAAGTAATGTCATCGACAGACCCTTATTTCTGATATTTGAGGACTCTATACTGACGGGGAGTGTTCCACAGCATTGGCACACAGCAAATGTGGTGCCAATTTAATCAGTTTCTATGAGGAGGTAAGTTCTAGACTTGACCGCAGCGACTCAATGGATGTCGTATATTTGGACTTCTCCAAAGCGTTTGACACGGTACCACATAAAAGGTTAGTATACAAAATGAGAATGCTTGGCCTGGGAGAAAATGTCTGTATGTGGGTAAGTAACTGGCTCAGTGATAGAAAACAGAGGGTGGTTATTAACGGTAGATACTCAGATTGGGTCACTGTCACTAGTGGGGTACCACAGGGGTCTGTATTGGGTCCTATTCTCTTCAATATATTTATTAATGATATTGTAGAAGGTTTGCACAGTAAAATATCAATTTTTGCAGATGACACTAAACTGTGTAAAGTAATTAACACAGAAGAGGACAGTACACTGCTACAGAGGGATCTGGATAGACTGGAGGCTTGGTCAGAAAAGTGGCAGATGAGGTTTAACACTGACAAATGTAAGGTTATGCATATGGGAAGGAATAATGCAAGTCACCAGTACATACTAAATGGTAAAGCACTGGGTAACTCTGACATGGAAAAGGACCTAGGAATTTTAGTGAACAGCAAACTAAGCTGTAGAAGCCAGTGCCAGACAGCTGCTGCCAAGGCCAATAAGATAATGGGTTGCATCAAAAGGGGCATAGATGCCCATGATGAGAACATAGTCCTGCCACTTTACAAATCACTAGTCAGACCACACATGGAGTACTGTGTACAGTTCTGGGCTCCTGTGAACAAGGCAGACATAGCAGAGCTGGAGAGGGTTCAGAGGAGGGCAACTAAAGTAATAACTGGAATGGGTGGACTACAGTACCCAGAAAGATTATCAAAATTAGGGTTATTCACTTTAGAAAAAAGATGACTGAGGGGAGATCTAATAACTATGTATAAATATATCAGGGGTCAGTACAGAGATCTCTCCCATCATCTATTTATCCCGAGGACTGTGACTGTGACGAGGAGACATCCTCTGCGTCTGGAGGAAAGAAGGTTTGTACACAAACATAGAAGAGGATTCTTTACGGTAAGAGCAGTGAGACTATGGAACTCTCTGCCTGAGGAGGTGGTGATGGTAAGTTCACTAAGAGAGTTCAAGAAGGGCCTGGATGTATTTCTGGACGGTATTACAGGTTATAGTTACTAGAGATGGGTCGTCGACGCGCGTTTCGCCGATGGCTTCCTCAGGGGTCCTGTGGAGGACCTAGATCCCTTTTGAATATGGGCACCACATTTGCCTTGCACCAGTTACTTGGCACTGTACCAGTCCCTAGAGAATCGCTAAAAATTATGGATGGGCACAGCAATGACTGAACTGAGCTCTTTAACCACTTCCCGTCCGCCCGTTGACTATAAACGTCCGGGAAGTGGTTATCTATCTCTGAATGGATGTTTCTGAACGTCCATTCAGAGATAGCAGCTGCACGCTAATCGTGCAGCTGCACAGTGGGGTACCTGCTGTCAGTGACAGCAGGGTACCCCAAAGAGAAGGCAGGGACCGTTCCCAGGGGTCCCTGTCTTCTAGATCGTTGTATACACAGCGCTCACCGAGCGCTGTGTATACAGACCCGATCAGCCCTGCACTGAGGCTGTACAGCATAGTATTATGCTGTACAGCCTCTTTGGGGATGTATTTCCCCTGTAACTGGGGCTATGTCAGCCACAGTTACAGGAGAAATCAAGTGTATAAAAAAAATAAATAAATAAGTGAAGTTAAATGTCCCCCTGAGGTCTTTTATGACCTTATGGGGGACACAAAGTGTAAAAAAAAAATAAAATAGAGTATTATTTAAAAAAAAAAATCACATATATATATATATATAAAAAAAAATTATTTCCCCCAAATATTTCATTAAAAAAAGTTACAAATAAAAATAAATAAATAAGATAGACATATTTGGTATCACCGCGTCCGAAACAACCGGCTCTATAAAAATATCACATGATCTACCCCATCAAGTGAACTGCGTAAAAAAAATCTAATAAAAATTATGCCAAAACAGCTTTTTTTGTCGCATCCCCTACCAAAAAACATAATATCAAACAATCAAAAAGTCGTATGCATCCCAAAATGGTAGCAATAAAAACGTCACCTCATCCCACAAAAAATGAGCCCCACAAGATTATAGCCCGAAAAATGAAAAAAAAATGGCTCTTAAAAAATTGCAACACAAAAACATGATTTTTCTTCTAAAAATGCTCTTATTGTGTAAAACGTAAAAAATAAAAATAAAAAAATAGACATATTTGGTATCGTTGCGTCCGTAACAACTGGCTCTACAAAAATATCACATGATCAAGTGAACGGTGTAAAAAAAATTATAGAAAAATGCCCCTAAACTGCTTTTTTTTTTAGTTAACCTCCCAAAAATTAGATTAAAAAGTGATCAGAAAGCCGGATGTACCCCAAAATGGTACCAATAAAAAGCACAGCTTGTCCTGCAAAAAATAAGACCTCAGCTCAGTCCACAAAAAAATTAAAAAGTTATCACTCTTACAAACCATGACAAAAAATTCCATGTTAGAAAATGCAGATGCTGCTCCTCCCCTTCTGAGCCCTGGCGTATCCCCAAATAACAGTTTACAACCACATGTGGGGTGTTTCTGCAAACTGCAGAATTGGGGTAATAAATATTAAGTTTTGTTTTGTTATTAACCCTTGATGTGTTACAAAAAAAAATGATTAAAATGGAAAATCTGCAAAAAAAGTGAAATTTTGAAATTTCACATCTATGTTGCATTAATTCCTATGGAATACTTAAAGGGTTAACAACATTTCTAAAACCAGTTTTGAATAGTTTGAGGGGTGTAGTTTCTAAAATGGGGTAATTTATGGGTGGTTTTTATTATGTAAGCCTCACAAACTGACTTCAGAACTGAACTGGTCCTTAAAAAAGTTGATTTTGCAAATTTGCAAAAATTGCTTCTAAAATTCTAAACCTTCTACTGTCCTAAAAAAATAAAATGACACTACCAAAATGATGCCAACATAAAGTAGACATATGGGGAATGTAAATTAAAAAGGATTTTATGGGGCATCATTATCTGTCTTAAAAGCAGAGAGATTGAAATTTAGAAAACAGTGAATGTTTTCAAATTTTCGTTAACTTTTGGATTTTTTTATAAATAAAATTAAAACTTATCGACTCAAATTTACCATTAACTTGAACTACAATGTGTCACGAGAAAACAATCTCAGAATCGCTTGGCTAAGTAAAAGCGTTCCAAAGTTATTACCACATGAAGTGACACATGTCAGATTTGCAAAATTAAGCCTGGTCAGGAAGGGGGGAAATGGCCCAGATCTGAAGTGGTTAAGAACTCTTGGGTGTAATCTACAGTTAGCCAATAAAGTATATTACTGGAAGTACTAAGATATCAGCTCCTTTTTCTTCTTTTGTATATACAAAGTTAAAAACCCCATTTAGTAACTCCTGAGTGCCTTTTCCTGATCTTCAGTGGCCATAACCCATTACCATTATTTAGGGGGAGCTATCTGCTCTGATCTTGGTTTTTTAGCGTTAATGTATTTTTTAAAAAATTGGGATTTTTATGCCATCTTTGGTCATCTGCCATTCATGTTGTACTTTTTGCAGGTTTTTTTTGTATACCTATGTATTCTGTACACTGTGTAAAAGCACATGTTATGCTGGGAATCTGTCACCAGTTTTATGGTGCCCTAAGGGTGACATAAACTAGTGACAGATCCCCTTAGGAAAACCCTGGGTCACTGTCTTTTATGCCCCCAGCTGTTTTGCTATAATCTTGAACAGCACAAGCATGTGCCGATGAGTCCTGATATTCATGAGCTCCCGCTTTCAGTAGGAAAATAGCTGTCAATCAGCGGCGGGGAGTGCCGGGGGTCCCTGAATATCAGGACTTACAGCATGGACTGGAGATGTCTGTATTGAAACATCAGGGCAGCATAAAACTGGTGACAGATTCCCCAATATCATTAATAAATAAGGTAATTGATATTACGGAGCAGAGTTGTGTGTGTACAGGGCCGGCTTTGCTGTACTTCCTATATTGTAAAGGTTTATGAAATAGAAAGGTTAGGGAAGTGCACTGATCGAGCCATATATGGGGATTTCAGAAATGCTGATGAAAGCTGTGAGATCTGCAGCACAAGACAGGAGGTGCTCAGCAAAGCAATCGAAATCTGCTTTCACCTTGCCAAGGAGATCCCTCGTTACCTGCTAACTGCATCCCAGCAATGTAATCATGTATGCTGTCTGCTGTATTGTGAACTAGAAGTGCTGGAATACAATGCATCGGCCTTCGGCAGCTATGAGCTAGTGTCCATTTCAACTATAATTTACACCACTTCTCTGGTGTAAAAAACAAGAAGCAAAAGGTCAAAGGGCAAGATTTGTGACATGGGTTCAATAAAATAAAAGCTCTGTTACCAGTAGCAATCACAGCACGCAACTTTTCAACACTCTTAAAAATAAAAACTGTGCTGTGATTGGCAGAAAAGACCGTCTTTGTTTTAGACAGTTTCATAAATATGGCCCATCATTTCCAGGGCATGGAGCTTGATAAATGCCACCCTTTATCTCTAGCAGAGGGGCACGTTCTATGTCTCCCCTGTGTTTGCATGGGTTTTCTTCCTGTGAAACTGACCCTAGTGTGCGCTGGGGTTGAGCGCCTCTGTGGCACCACTGACTTCCCAGGGAGTCGCCCAGACCGCACAGCTAGCTATCGCTGTGCTGTGAGTCCCCGTGAGAAAAAGTGCATTACAAATGTTTGTCATTTAATTCATGCACTGTACAAGGGCCCCAGACCTAGGAGTATCTGCAACTTTTATATGTAATGTCATGTAAGGACATCAGCATGCTGAGTTATGGTTAGCAGAGACTGGGTTAACCACCTTGTTCCTCCTCTCTTAGTAGAAGTGAGCGGGTCCTGCTTACTGCCAGGAGGGGAGTTCTAGTCTAGACAGTGTGGAAGCACATCTATTAGGGAGCATCAAGTGATCCAAATGTCCTGTAAGCCCACTATTACAAAGAAACTGCAAGAACAGCATAGGTGGAGAGCTACAGTGTGATACAGACAGCAGAGTGATCAGCAATCCACTGCTGCATGTGAGGCAAAACAGTTCAGACACCCATCACCCAAATAACAACCACGCCAGACCAACATCAAGTATCCATTACACAGTGGACACCTATATTCACAAGTGCCAGCATACAGCTGTAGGCCAGAAGTGTAAAAGAGAGTTATCAGAAATATATCTGAGGTGGCTTTATTGTCACTTTGCCAGCCAGCATACCTCATCATCTGGGGACAGAAACTGCACTTTGTACCAACTACTGCTGAATGTAATGTAGGTTATCTTTTGCAATGAGTGAAGACACCTGTCCTGAGTCTTTGATTCACCTTTCCCTTACACCGATACTTAGGGAGCAATGGCTGAGAGAGTACACCATGACACAAGATCAGGGCTACAACCATTCCATCCTCTGCTCTGCCTCCTTAGGGGCTTGCTGCAACTGCTGCTGTATTCATGATCCATGTTATTCAGATGACAAGTACATTCCTGCGAATGTGAATCATGATAAAGCTGCCTTGCATATAGGCACCAATAAGCCATAATCAAATTATGAAAGAAAGCATGTGCTTTACTTGTCTGCAAAAGTTATACTGGAAGAAAAGTGGTTTTACACAGTGTGGTTAACGCCATCCAATTAGTAGTATGTGGCATATCTGGTGTGGATTACTCAACTGACTTCTGTGGTAGTGAAAACTATGTGGTTTCCCAAAGCAGTAGCCTGTTGAGGATTTCCATAAAGACAGCGCCCGTGCTGTGGACCGCAATTTGCGGTCTGCAATGCACAGGCACTGACCGTGGGGCCGCCGCATTCGGATCGCGGACCTACTCACTTTAATGGGGTCCTCACCACCAAAAAGTAGTGCATGCACTGCTTTTTTGCGGTGCGGAGGCACGGGCAGAAACATCACGGAAGCACTCTGTCGTGTGCATAAGCCCTAAGGAAGATTTTCTATCCTTACTTTCTTCTATCTTTTCTTTATAACCGACATAGATTATAGGGGAACTTATCATTTCATTTGTGCCAGAAAACTAAGGTAAAAAAAAAAACCACAGGTCTCCATGTGACACACAGGACAGGAATTCACTTCATGATAAATCATTATGATGAGTTCAGAGCAGCAGTGTTCAGTCCGGGAAATACTCTCATACACAGGGTGTTTTCTGGACTGAATACGCTCGTGTGAAACTGGAATAAAGAATAAAGCGACACAGCCAAGGAGTTTTTTTCTCCCTGGCTGTGACGCTCTCCAATGTGATTGGATCGCAGCACAGCCAGGGAGAAGGAGACGCCCATTGAGAAACCCGGGCGCCTCCTCCTCCCTGTACCAATGCTCAGTATTAGCGTACTGAGCGGGAGAAATACAGGGGGGCAGAACAGGGCGCAAAAGCGATATTTTGAAAAACCGAACCAGGTGTCAGAAGCAGCAGGGGTTGCCCTACCAATAAAGGTATTTAACTAAAGTAACTCAAACACATGAAAGGTCCTCTTTAAAGGGATTTTCCAAGGAACTATTTTTTTCCTATAAAAAGCAAAAGTGGTTAAAAGAAATCTTTCCTCACTTCTCTGATCCCCTACCATTGCTGTTCCTATGCTGCACTGCCAATGACTGGTCCCAGAAGTCAATGACCGCTTATGTAGGCAGTCCAAGCAACTTCCTGTCTGCCAAGTGGAGAGCAGCAGGGACTGGAGAAGTGCTGAAACACAGCAGCAGCGGATGGAGAGGCCAGTAATGATCATTTTTTATCTTTAACCCCTTCTGCCCCTGAAAAACGTCTTTAGGCCACCTTCACACGGTCAATATTTGGTCAGTACTCTGCATCAGTATTTGTAAGCTAAAACCATCAGTGGAACCTGCAGACAGAAGAGGTATAATGGAAAGATTTGTGCCTCTT